>JBCNJP010011551.1:0-15911 GCA_039602395.1 Deinandra increscens subsp. villosa
TCCACATTATCATCAGCATCATCATGATCTGAATACGGATTATCATCAGATTGATTCGGTAATGGAGGCACCAAAGCTTTGTCACGTATTTTTCCAGCTGATCCTTTCGAGCTGTGAATGTTCTTCGGTGATTCCCCTAGATCAAAAATTGACTTCCTCTTCACTGAATCATCCGATTACTTCTCCATTTTTCGCCAATTCCCGAGAATACGGATGGCGCCAAATGATGAACCACAAAATCACGCCGTATGTATGTATGAGATTATAATTCAACTAGGAATGAGCTAATTCACGAAGAATAATGGATGAATCGATCATTTTATTGATATTGCAATGTAGTAGTACAATTGAAGAAAACACACAGTGAATGTGAATTTTCCGGAGCCAAAAGTTACATTGTGAATGAACAAATGAACTATTTATAGAGTTGCTAGAATCGCATCTTCGCAGGTTGATTGGATGCACTTGCGTCTTGTCCATTCGCAACTGCATCACTTCCGACTTGTTCCTTGTACGATACTTGTTCTTGAGGTCTTTATCATCGGAAATATAGCTGTTAGGCCATTCACATATCCGATCTTGACCTATCCTCATCAGTGAGTTTCCTTGCGGTGGGAGTTTCCATGCACGAGTCATCGTTCTTCAAATCCCATTGAGGGATAAAAGCTGCACTAGCACTTGCGGCATCTAAGTTCCTTCCTATGTTGCTTCTTAGAGTTACCAAATCTATTTCTTTCTTCAACCAAGAAGAGGTAGGAATAGCAAAACTTGAAGTACCCCTCTGCGAGGAAGAAGACATATGAGCAAGAGTGGCTAAAGTAACCAACGGGGCAATATCCTTCTGCAAAACATTTGCATCAGAAGTAGTTTGACCCTGAGGTACTTCAGGAGAATTTAGCAAATAATCATTAATGTCAAAATCTTCGTTGAAAGAAGGAGTTACCACAGTTTCCTTGTTTTTCTGCACATTCTCCTCTTGACAAGATTCCACTTCAACAATGTCAGAAGCGTCGGAAGTGTTTACCTTGGATTGTCCAGGTGAAGATTGGAGGTTCCAGCGTGGAGATTTTCTCTTGGAAACAGTAATGTCCTTGGACACGGTTGTCTTGGTAGGACGCTTGGATTTTCCAGCAGCCTTGGGAGGAAGAGATGCTTTTGACACAGTTGTTATTTGATCGCTTGTGATCACTTTCGCTTTTCCCTTAGAATTACCATTACCGCCACTTGGCTCACTTCGTGTCACATCAGCATCATTGGCAACATCATCCGTTCTCACTTCCGCTTCCGATCCTTCAACAGTCATTTCAACAATAGTGCCCTCTGCACAAACTTCTTTCTGCACACCATCTTGATCTTTAGGGGTTTCCTTAGGGCGGTAATCGAAAAAAGAAGAGGCTGTTTGCCGAAGAAATGGCATGGCCCCTTCTTCCATAACTTCTGCATCGAGATCAACATCTACATAACTTTTCAATTGCATTGCTTCAAGTAAATCCATCTCTGCAAATCAAGCAAAGAAGTCAGTAAAAATTTGGGAATTTTAGATTGATCAGCAAAATGATGAAGGGAGGGGGGGCGAATTCTTACCCTTCCCTTTATTTCTCAAAATGGGCCATAAATCAGGTGTAAACCAAGCCCTACTGATCCTACAAAAGAGTAACACTGCCTCCGGCAATTCGTGAATAGGGCTAGCACATTTAACCAGTTTATCAAAAAAACTCCTTTTTATAATCACCCGTTTCTGGGATCGAGTCATGAACAACATCTTCCACAACTCTCCATTCCATATCCAAGGGCACACACCTTTTTTCTACATAAAAGAATCGAGATTTCCAGGATCGTGGGTTTTGAGGAAGAAGAGTACTAATCCTAGATATTCCTCTTCTCCGTTCAAATGTGTACCAATCTCCCGCCATGGTTATCCTATAAAAGGCTCTAAGCAATGTGACACTAGGGGAAATACCTACAGCCCTACTGGTGGCCTCAAAATGACTCAATCGGGACAGACCTTCCGGATGCATCTGCGAGATGTGTACCTCGAAGAACATTAGGGCTTTAATAAGAAATTTAGTGAAGGCAAACGATACATTCCAAATCGGAACATCTCCGCATAAATCCCAATTTTGCCTTTGGCAAATGGAAAAATTGGTGTATTGGGAGGCGGAAGCGAAGGTTTCAGAGAAAGAGGAATGTGATATTTCGCGATCAAATCATCTAAATCTTTGGGGGAAAGAGTTGAAAATGATACATGCATATTATGTTTACTTGATTCATCTTCTACTTTGTCAGATGAGGAAGCCATTGTAAAATTTCAAAAATAAAAAGTAAAAGAAGGTGTGAAGCGACTAACCTGGTGTTAGAAAACTCTCGCGAAGAAACTGCTTAGGGTTTGAAGAAAGAGAGAATAGAGACGGCAGACGAGAGAAGTGGAAGAATAAAGTGAAGAAGAAAGGGAAAAGATTGTTGAAGTTAAAAGGGTTTTATACGATAATTCTCTTTCAAAATTCAAAAAACGGAAAAACTGTCTTGTCAAAATAATACTGAGTCGACACGTGTCCCCTACTAGTACTCTAGTACTGTCACGCCGAACGTCTATCTGACAAGGTAGTTACTCACTACACTTGCGGATGCAGCTCATCACAGAATCTCCAACGCAAATGTCCCAATAACACATGCATATGCAATCTGGCATAAAAACTGAGAAAGTTAGTAATACATGTATTCTCTCTTCCAAATTGCACGATGTCGTCCTTAGCCATTTTTCTTCAAAAACAGCATAAGGACTGGGGGGACTTGATGACCAGTTTTATCAAAATCTGCTTAAATGAATGCATTTTGAAGAATTTTGTCTCGATTGAAGAATGATGCGTGTTGCACTCTTTTTCCTTGATCTTGGTTTTTTCCCATAGGGTTTTCCTAGATAAGGTTTTTAACGAGGCAACAAATCAAAAACGCATATGGACATAAAAGGATGATCGACAAACGTGAAGTGCAGCATGCCTTTAACCTTTAAAGTCCATCATTATTGCTTTGAATAATTAATGGACTTGGGGGACTTAATGAGTGATGATGATAGGTCAAGATTGGACATGCAAATGCATCGGAGGTGACACTTCCAAAAGATTAACATCGCATATGAAGGCAAGGAACAGAGCGATACAGTTGCGGATGTTCAAGACGCAAGTGCAGTTCTCTGACTTGTGAAGATGCGATTTCAGAGTAGTATAAATAGGCCATTTCATAGCTTGTAAAGGTTAACTGGGAGATCTAAGATTTCACCTTTAACTATGTGTACTTCCTGAATCAATAAAATTCCATTCGTTCCAATACTTTTCTATTTGTTATCTCAATTCCATGTTGGATCATTAAATCAAATCTACTAGCGGTGGGGTTTTGTTGTTCATCAATGAGGATAGGTCAAGATTGGACATGCAAGTGTCTCGGAGGAGACACTTCCAAAGGATTAACATCGCATATGGAGGCAAGGCACAGAGTGATACAGTTGCGAATGTTCAAGACGCAAGTGCATCTATCTGACTTGTGAAGATGTGATTTCAGAAAGTAGTATAAATAGACCATTTCATAGCTTGTAAAAGGATCTTTGAGATCTAGGATTTCACCTTAACTGTGTGTATTCTTAAATCAATAAAATTCTGTTCATTCCAATACTTTTCTATTCGTTATCTAAATTCCATGTTGGATCATTAAACCAAATCTACTAACGGTGGGGTTTTGTGGTTAATCACTCACCAAGACCTAATATGTCTCAAGCATTTAAGGCACATCGTCAAAATTTTCATGATAGCTTAAATTTTCGAAGATCAAATTCATTTTTCAAAAGATCTCCTTATCATGATGAGGGATTTTATGACAATTTTGATTTTGGACCATACACTCAGGATTATGGAAGGGGTCCAAATTGGCATGGTGGTCCAAGGAGACAAGGTGGACCATGGGGGGGTTATCAGAATAATAGATATTTTCATAATGAAGGTTTCTATGAATATGAACAAGGTTATGATTCAAGTTTTGGTGATGATTTCAATGGTCACAAAATGTTTCATCATCAAAAGAAAGTCACCAAATCTAAGAAATCAAAACCAGTGATAGAAACTGTGGTAGATGATGACACGGTCGAAGAAGGTGTTATTGATAAGCATAAATGCTTTAAATGCTTTAAATGCAAGAACCGTGGTCATACTTACCAAAATTGTCGACTAAAAAAGGATACAAACGGACAAATCTGACAATGTCTCTGATGGTTATAATACTAAGACACCTGCTTCTGGTACCTCACAGAATAAAGTCAGATTTGTAGATTCCAAGGGTCGAGTTCACTTTTATGATGAAACATCTGAATTTCATAAACATCAATCTGATAAGAAATTAGATGGAGGATTTGACAATGTAAAATCAATTTTGAATTAACTCAGATTCTGGATCCACATGTACTGTGAATGACAAGTGGAAACCTAAGGGTTCATCCACTGGTGGAACCAATTTTGTTGAAGATGACGGTCAACCCAAAGCATCAAAATTGGGTTCGTCCCGAAACTAATCTTCTGTTTTATTTTATGCAAGGATCTTCGCGACAATCCTTGAATAACTTTTGGGTTATTGATAGCGGAGCATCTCGTCATATGACTCGTGATATCTCTCTTCTCCATGATGTAAAACATTTTGATGGAGGCAAAGTCACCTTTGCAGGAGATAAAGGCGGTTAAGTAACTGGGATTGGTAATTTGAGCAACAGTGCGATCACTTTTGACAGAGTGGAATACGTTAAAGAATTAGAATACAACCTTCTGAGCGTCTCCCAAATTTATGATAAGCGATACACTACAGCTTTCACAGGGAGTGAATGTCTGATTTTGAAACAAGGATACAAAATCGCAGATGATTGTATAGTAATGCGAGCACCAAGATGTTCAAATTTGTATGTGATTGATATGAACTCAGCAAAGGTTAACGTGGTAGGTCAATGTTTCTTATCAAAAGCATCAGAGAGAGATTTTGTTTTATGGAATCGACGTATGGGTCACATCCACTACAAAAAGATGAATGAATTAGTGAGGAAGAATCTTGTAGAAGGGGTTTCAAATCAGCAATTCACTTTCAACGATGTTTGTCTCAGTTGCAAAAAGGGAAAACAGAAAAGAAAATCTCATCCTCTCAAGAAATACCACTCAATAGTTGTCCCGTTGGAATTGCTACACATGGATTTATTTGGTCCTGTGAATTGAAAAAAGCATTTCCGGGCATTGGTATTGTTTGGTGATCACTGATGAATATTCACGATTTTCTTGGGTGGATTTTCTGGTAGCTAAAAGTGAAACATCACGAATGTTCATCAACTTGATCAATTCTTTGGAAATTTACTACAAGTTGAAGGTGAGACGAATTCGCAACGATAATGGCACGGAGTTTAAGAATACAGAGATGCAAACTTTTTGTTTAGAGAAGCATTTTGTGCATGAGTTTAATACTCCATACACACCACAACAAAATGGTGTTGCTGAACGAAAGAATCGCACAATAATTGAAACGGTTAGGACGATGTTGGCTGATGCTCAGCTTCCCGTAAATTTCTGGACTGAAGTTGTCAACACAACATGTTATGTGCTGAATCGTGTCCTTACAGTGAAAAGACTTGGCAAGACATGTTATGAATTTCTAAAGAATCACAAGCCGAATCTTCATTATCTGGAACCTTTTGGGTGTCCCTGCACAGTATTGAAATCTGCCGGCAAATTTGAAGACAAAGTCTTTGAAGGATTGTTTTTCGGGTATTCAAATCAGAAGAAAAGGGTTTTCAATAAACAGACGGGTGTAGTGGAGGAGTTTTTACATGTAGATTTTCAATCATATACATTACCGCCCAAAGGAGTTGGACCAGATTGGATGTTTGACTACAAAGGTCTTTTTGACTCATGTGAGTTGACACCAGAAGAAACCGATGATCATCTCTTTCTTGTCTATATTGAACTTCAAGGTGATGTTCCGGTTATGAAGATTGTATCTCCATCTGCTGTTCCAGAAATACCAATCGCTGATGATGTTTTAACTGAAACAATTGTTGATACCATGTTAGATGCTGATATTTATTCTTCTGATGATAAACATGATTTTCATGAAGCTACTTCAGATCCGGTTGATAATTCAGTCACGCAAGTTGTTCAACCTACAAACACTCCTGGTCAACCCGAGATTGAAGTTGTTTAAGCTATCTCACAACCAGGAAGTAGTTCTAATAACAACGAGGTGGCTGAGAATGATCATGTTTCGAATCTGGACGAGAGTGTTATTGTTCCTACTCATCAGACGCTCCGGATAAACACCTATCATCCACAAGATAATATTTTAGGTGGTTTAAATGAAGGAGTGAGAACGCGATATCAAATCAAGAAAAGTGCTTTACTTACAATCAGGGAATCGGGTATTCAAGATGAAGCTTTTCATTCATGTTTTATGTCCCAGATCGAGCCAACAGATCTTAATCAAGCATTAGAAGATGGTTCGTGGGTGGAGGTAATGCAATAAGAGTTTTTACAATTTCAAAAGCTTGGAGTGTGGCACTTGGTCGATTTACCAGCCGGAAGTAAAGAACCGTGTGGAACACGATGGGTCTACAAGTGTAAACGAGACGATTGAGGAGTAATAGTCCGAAACAAAGCCCGTTTGGTTGTACAAGGGTTTTCTCAGGAAGAAGGAATTGATTTTAACGAAGTGTACGCACCGGTTGCCAGAATCGAAGCGATGCGTATTTTCTTGGCATATGCGGCACATCGTGAATTCAAAGTTTTCCAGATGGATGTCAAGAGTGCATTTTTGTACGTCAAAGTAAAAGAAGAAGTTTATGTCAAACAACCTCCGGGATTCTATGATCCTGATTATCCGGAGAAGGTATATAAGTTGGACAAGGCACTTTATGGTCTCCATCAGGCTCCTCGAGCTTGGTATGAGACTTTGTCCACTTATCTACTAGAAAATGGATTTAAGCGTGGGTTGGTTGATTGTACTTTGTTTTATCAGAAAACGGGGGAGGATCTGCTATTGGTGCAAATTTATGTCGATGATATTATTTTTGGCAACTCAAACGAACAGCATTCGAAAGATTTTGAGACGTTGATGCAAACCAAGTTCGAGATGAGTTCTATGGGAGAAATGTCATTCTTTTTGGGCTTACAAGTTCAACAATCTACTAAAGGGATCTTCATACATCAAACGAAGTATGTGAAGGATGTCTTGAGCCGATTCAAAATTGATGACGTTCGTGTTACGGGAACTCCAATTTAGCTGTCGCATGGCCTTTGTCCTGATGAAGATGGTGAAGCAGTTGAAGCCACTTTGTATAGGGCAATGATAGGTTCATTGATGTACTTAACAGCTAGTCGTCCTGACATAATGTTTGCAGTTTGTTTGTGTGCCAGGTACCAAGCAGCTCCGAAGTTATCACACTTGAATGCAGTTCAAAGAATTCTAGCTTCTCTGAAGGGTAACACAGATCTCGAGATCTGGTATCCTCATGATGATAAGTTCGACTCATCTGCCTACTCAGATTCGGATTACGGCGGTTGCTTCAAGTCAACCACGGCCGGATGTCAATTCCTAGGCGATAGGTTGGTGTCTTGGCAATGTAAGAAACAGACATCCGTTGCTGCGTCCACTGCAGAAGCTGAATACATTGCGGCTGCTAGTTGCTGCTCACAGGTCTTATGGATTCAACAGTAATTGCGGGATTACGTTTTGCAGTTTCTTACTACGCCTATACATATAGATAATTCGACTGCCATTTGTATTACTAAGAACCCCGTTCATCACTCTAAAACGAAACACATCAACATCCGATATCACTTTATACGTGATTGCTATGAGAAACACTTGATTGATATGCAAAAGATCCACACTGATTTTCAAAAAGTGGACCTTTTTACTAAGGCTTTTGACAAAACCCGCTTTCGATATCTATTGCAGATCAACGGCATACAAAACTTTCCTGCTTAGTAGCTGTCGGTTGGTCAATTTTTGCTTTTGGTATACTTTTTCGTTGTGTTTTCTTTCTTATTACAAAATCCAAAAATAATGTTTTGTGTTTTAGGGGGAGATATATCAGAAAATATAAAAAAAATTGAAAAATACAAAAAGCATAAAAAATTGAAAAATGCAAAAAGCATAAAAAAATTGAAAAATGCAAAAAGCATAAAAAATTTAAAACTGCAAAAAGCATAAAAAAATTGAAAAATTAAAAAATTTGAAAAATTGATCCGACCAAGCGAGAAATGATATTACATCAGCGTGTGTTATCAACCATGGATAAAGTAAAAATAAAAGCTGTAGGTACTTGTTTGGTTAGTTGAATGTGTGAAGGCAAATCTGATATATGCTAGTATGATATAAACATAAAATTTCTGCTTGATTATTGTGAGGTACATCATGATGGATGTTGTGCAATTTTGGCAAATAAAAAATGAAAATAGCAAAAACAGAATAAGAGATGTTCTGGTGAATGCATGCTTTCATTTTGCAAAAAAATTAACTTGTTTGATTTTCTTTATTTTGTCAAACGATCGGCCTTTCTCTGTGTATCGAAAGATCGACCTGATTGGTGTTCGTTTGACGTTCTGCATTATTTTCTTTGGTGTTTCGTATAATCCATCGGACTTTCTCTGCGCGTACGGGAGTACCGACCTGATTGTTGTTGGATTATACAATTTCTGCTTTATTTTCTATTTCTTATTTTCCTAAACAATCGGACTTTCTCTACGTGCCTACCGGCCGACCTGATTGTTGTTTGTTTAGGGTTCTGCTTTATTTTTGCATGAAACACCATGGACGATAAATCTCTGTGGAAATCAAAATTCTGTGAAAAATACAAAAATAGAATAAGCCAAATTACCAGTATTTCGGATTGTGTGGGCTATCATTTTGTCAATGCTTGTTAAATCACACCTTAACATATCAGAAAGCTATAAAAATTGATCTGCCTGAGCTGAAATAAACTGAAAAGTTGTATTTGCTGCTAACTTGACATGCATGCTGATTAAAATTGAAATTGAAATGTGTCTGATGCATATTTGCTGATATGATCTCGCGTCTGGATCTTTCTCGCAAAAATTTAAGTTATTTTAGCTTTCAATTCTGTTATTTCATTTCTGTTTGGTTATTTGTTTTGAATATCTGAAAATCTCAAAAAGATTTTAGGTGTGTTTTAGCATAATCTTGTAAAAATACAAAAAGATTTTCGGTGTGTTTGAAAATTTTATAAAAATCAAAAAGATTTTGTTTCTATTTTATTTTCGATCAACCGTTAGTGAAAAATCATTATTGTGTCGAATACTACCAAATGGACTTGAATTCAGGAAGTTCGTCATTGAATTGAACACAGTTTATTGAAAATTAACAAAACTTAAAACTTTTGGGGTTCAATTTGAAGATTTATCAGAGTTCAAGGGTCAAATTGTAAATTTTGGAAACTGTCCAAACCTTAAGTTCGGACAGAGTTCGGATCATTTTCGGATTGGCTGAAGGTGGAGTTAGGACAAGAGTTCGGAGAAAATCTCAAACCGAACGTGGAGTTCGGATGGAGTTCGGAGAAAATTTTAAACCAAACGTAGAGTTCGGACAGAGTTCGGATGTCCGAACTCCTCAGGCTATAAATAGCCAAACCTGAGGTTCGGAGTTCACTATTCTCATTATCCCGAACTTGTAGCGAACTCTTGCCAAAATTTTCAAAAAAATTTTAACTGCATATTTGAACATTCTGAGACTGGATTAAGGTAGGTTTCGCGATTCCGAGTACACTGGTGTGATTGTTTGTCGTTCTTTGTCACAATTTGTGGGTTTTCCGTTCGAAAAACCATTCCAAGGGTTGTTTAGTCCATAGATCTAAAAATTAACCATGTAAAACATGATTTCAGAAGTTAAAAAGAGTGTCTTTGGACTCGTAATCAAATACTGCTCAAGGGATTCAATTTTTGAAGTTTGTTTTGGTCTGTTTCGAATGTTTGAGATTCAAATCTCTCGGAGATCGTCAGGCTCTGAACCTGAAGTTCGGACTCCGAACCTGGAATTGGGACGAAGTTCGTCCAAAGTTCGGACTTTAACTATGAAGTTCGGACATTGACCGAAGGTCAATGTTGACCAAAGGGTTCGGACCAGGTTCGGCCATTTATCACAGTTCGTACCAAGTTCGGACATGGTTCGGACCAGGTTCGCATTAGATATATCTTTTACTAAAAAGTTAATTGTTTATGCGAACGACAACGAACTGATGAAATTGGTGAATATATCTGTTCAAAACATGGAATTTAATGAACGTTTCATTTTTTTGTGTTTTCGGATATGGAAGGCGATTTGAAAGTTGGTGACAAGCATAATATATGTGCTCATCTTGGCGTTGCTCGATCAAAGCTCGCTAAATTTGGAGGATCTGGAATATTTGACTTCTTACGTTGATCGAGGATTCATTATGCAATCATACAATCGTGTGATGTGTATCGTGATATTCTGGTGGAATTCTGGAGTACCGCAAGAACAATCACAGATGATCCAATCAGAATTTCTGCAACAGTTCAGAACCGAACTGTAGAGTTCACTGAAGCTAATATAAGAAGAGTCTTGAAGCTGACTGCTGACACAACAACATCACCATTAGAATTTTTACAAGCTGATAATGTGGCACTGTTGAAGCAGATTTGGTATACTGATGATCCAAGTAAGGAGTGGATTTACAAATCATCGCTTAGTGTTCCATACAAATACCTGGTGCATGTATTGCTAGTGTGTCTGGGGCACCGACTTTCAGGGCATGATGAAGTCAATCAGATGATGCTTTAACTCTTAAATGCCTTGATAATGAATCATCCATACAACGTTGCTGGATTAATCTTTCACTACATGAGAGATAATCTGACTCAAAGGCACAAGAAAGCTGTGTTGTATCCAAGATTTCTTCAGCTGATTCTGAATGATCTGTATCCAGATTTAGTGAAGCTTGACGATCAAAAGATGGAGTTGAAACATATGAACAAAGCTAGTGTGGGTGCATTGGCTTCTTACCAGGAAAAGTCACCTGCAAAACAGCCAAAACTGAAGAAATTGATCGGTCATTTGGCTAATCCTAATTATGTTGAACCAGCTCAGGGTGCAGTTCGTCATCCAGCGGGAAGTGACTCAGAAGAATTGGATTATGGTTGGATTGAAGAACAGAATCAGCTGCCACAAAAAGCAAGAGTTAAAAGACCAAAACAAAGAATACCAGTTGTACAAGAAGCCGTAAAACAAGAACCGGTTGTCTCACAACCTTCTGTCTCAGAAACGATGATCTCAGCACAAGAAGTCCATGCGACTGTAATTGTGTCTGAAACGCCAGCAGTTAACACTTTGTTTGATGAAGATGAATCTAATGATGAAGATGAACTTGTGAATTTGGGGGCTAACTCTAAGGGTGTGTCTGATACAAACGATATGTTTGTTCGCATCAAGATCAATTCCAAATATGTAAAGGTGAGAAAAGGTAGCGAAGAACATTTCGCGTATCATATCAATTTGAAGAAAAGCAATGATCGTTACAAAGATCGTGTGTACGATGTTGTAGCCTCATCTGAATTAGATGAAGATTACAATCCCACTGCTGATGAAAGTCATGGCAAGGGAAAACAGCCGGTAACTGCTACTTCTTCGGTAACTCCATCAAAGAAGAGGAAGAAGTCAGTTTCTGCCGGTGGGAGAGGAAAGAAACAGAAAGGTCAATAGTTTATTTTGAAGCCGCGTCCCGGTGTAACTTCTTCTGCAAGTCTAGTTATGTCTTTGCTAGAAATGACTACAACTACAACAACTTCTGTCTCTACAACAAATGATGATGTTTACAAGGGGTTAGTCAGTCAAATTTTCTGCAAGACTTGATGAATGCAACACGATCTACAACTGTTAGCACAACACCATCAGCAAGTGCAGGTGTTCAGTATGTCAATCAGCCTATGGGTTCAACACCCACAACTCCTGTGTTCTCAATAGCTATAGCAGCTACAGCTACAACTCAATCAGCACCAGAAGTCAATTTTAATCTAGATCAAGGTTCTGTGTCTTTCTCTCAGGTCAGTATCCTTCATAGTGCTTTAACTGATCAACAATCACAGATTGATAGTTTGAAAGCTAAGACTGAAGAGCAATCGAAGGTGATTACTGAGTTGAGATCAAGTAATGATGAATTGAAAGCTCAAAATGAATCTCAAGGTCAGATGATTGCTACCTTGCAGAGAGATTATCTGCAATTGCAGAGTCGGGAATCGGCTAAATATCGGGAAATTATACGTTTGAGTACGGCTAGTCAGACCCAGAGTGCTATGCTTCTCGAGATGAGTGAACAAATAAAATTCTTGATGAAGAAATTTAAAGCTCAGGGGGAGATTGGTGATGATTTTGGTTGTCAAGAGGATTATATGAATTATTTAAATGATGATCCTGATCATGAAGATCCTCAAGGGAATGTTGGTGGAGGATCAGGCCCGGCTGGAACCACTGGTTTGGGTGCTGGGACATATACATCCCAGAGGGAGACAGATTCAAGAGAAGCTATGACGATTACCTTGATCCCGTTGAATCAAGTTGCAGTGAGTATGGATGAGTTCATACAAATGTTGCAAACATTAGAAGAAGGTGAATTTGTTGGTGAACTTACAGCCGAACAGCTTCAAGCAGCGTTTGATTTAAACGACAAAGAGTTGAAGAGTGCTTCTGAAAGACACATGAGAAATTTGAATCATCAGAGCCAGAGTTAGAGGAAGATATGTTTGATGAAGAAGTTGAGGTTGAAGACATTACCAAGAAAGAGTATCCTGGTATGTACTCAAATTTCAGCAACAACAACCAAGCTGGTGATGATTTTGAATTCTTTCCAAAAGAAAAAGGTGAAGAAGCTGAAGAGAGGTAAGAAAGAAGCTGAAATACCAGAAGACCCAGTTGCCAAGGAGGTAGAGGAACAAAGACAACGTCGGGTGTACAATGATTATTTGAAAGAGTTTCATGCCAACTATGTTCCACCTCCTAAACCGATCGAACAGAAAAGGCACGTCAGATTCAAGGGTCAAGCTTCAAGGGAAATTATAAGCTGGATGTATGCTGAGAGTTTGAGGTGTTATGAAATTAAACATTAGCATGGTATTCAGTATTTCAAAGGGTCAAGAGATTTTGAGTCTTTACCAGTCTGGGATATTCGGGAACTGACTCGGAAACCATTTTGCAATTATGGAAATGATTAGAGAGGGTTCTTCTTTAAGAAGCTGATTGAGAAAGAATGTGTTGAAGGTTTTCATATTTGATACCTTAAAAACCCAAGAGGCGTGAGCATCCAACTAGGATTCATGAGAGAACGGGAAAGAACTTGATTGTGTTGGTTTTCAATAAAAAGCCAAAGGTTATGAAGAAGATTCCTTTAATGAAACTGGAATTAGATTTCATCAAATACCTAAGATGGTGGTATTACAATGAGAAGACTGGAAAAGCTGTTATTGTGCTGAAAGATGAGAATAGAGTTGTGAGGATCTATGATCCAATGAGGTTGATAAACGTATCCAAGGCTGATATTGATGTGCTATATCATAATCAGATCGTGTTCCATCCTGATTTCATGGATCAAGCATTGTAAGTTTAGAGGTTGATTCGGATATGTTTTGCATTCAATATATATGCCGGGAACAATCAACAGTTGACATGGACTGGGATGGAGGCTAATGTTCAAGAATGATGAAGAACGGTCCAGTATTTGCCAAGGGGGAGTTTGTTAGTACCTGAATGTGGCAACATGCTAGATCAGACAAAGCTTTTGAAGAGTTTAATATTTCAACCAAGACCTGAAGGCCGAACCCTGGCCGAACCCAGGCCGAACCTAGGGTTCGGACCAGCTGAAGGGTTTGGACAGTAGTATATCTATAAATAGGTTGATAGGTTTGAAATCAGTAACGAGTTTTGCTTATGTGTGTGTTTTGTAGTGTGAAACAACTCTGAGTCTCTTTGTAATTCATACCAGTTACTGAATGAGAGATTGAGTTTTTATTTATACGAATTGTTCTTTGTTTAGCTTACACAATGATGTCGAAATGATCACGATCCATCCGCTCTAGCGTTTTCAGTATCTCGCCCAGATATGTAGGTCCCAACAAACCTCAATGATAGTCCAGTCAGTGGGCTCAAGCTCATGCTCTGCAGCAAGCCCACAAATACTTGCGTATAGAGCGCACAAACTTAGGACCCAGATTACGGAAGTTCATGATAACGAAGCGGGAATCGAAGATATCCAAAGACACATCGGGTCTTCCTCCCATTTACCAAATCAACTTTCACATTGACCTCATGCATCATACGACTCCAGCTGCAAGTCACCTTATCGTCTTAACCCCCCCCCCCCCCAGAAGAACCACTCGCCTCTGCGACGTCGTTCTTTCAGCCTGAGTGTTACCCTGTTCATTATGGCAGTACTCCTTAATCTGTGCTTTTTATGCGTTTAGGCTATTATCTGTGTCAAGGTATTCTTTCAAATTCATGATAGTGTCTGATTCTAAATTTCATGGTTCGGTTAGTGCTTCGCGACTCCGTTCTAAATTCGTGATTGCCCCATTGGCGATATATGAATTTGCTCATTCCTCAACCTATTTTGTTTGATCACTTGTGGATTCATCAATCTATCTCCTTGCATATGATATTCAATTCTCAAAATGCATGGGATCTCATTTGTACGATTCTACCTGTGGATATGATCAGAATTTCCTGTGGTTCAAGTTATCCTTCCTCTCATGCTAATTATTTCAGCGGATTTGCGTATTTCAAGTTATGTTCTGTTAAACGATTTATGTTATCATGATATTCGGTTTATGATAGTTGGAATCATGAATTTTGAATCATGTTATCTGATTCATTTCATCGGATTCTCGTATCACGAATCAGGCGGTTCATTCTTTGACAGCGGATTCATGTTATTCGGAAATGTACAGTTGGGTTCGCGCCAGTCGTGACACTCGAACCAGTGCTAAGGGAGTTCATGACGTCCAATGCGTGGTGTTCCGTCCAATTCGTGGTACTCATCTTCACTTTGTATTGATGGTTTTGTTGGTTGAAGCCTTTTGTGCTCATCGCTTGGAATTTTCGGTTGTATATCGTAAATTAGAGCGTTAATCATTGCTCTTGTCACACCCCCGCAAAACCTACCCGCGAATTACTGCGAATGGAGGCGTGAACCAGACTAGGATGAGTCATCAAAAACTTCTAACATTCAATATGCTCAACTCACTGTTTTAAACCAGGTTTGGATACTGATGTATCAAAAAGTTTATCAGAGTTATAAAGTTTTCAAGTAAAGTGGAAGCATTATAACATAATTAAGTTTAAGTTCAAAGTAGCAGAAGCATTAACCAAAACAAAACAGTTTAAAATATCTGATCTCCTAAGGCGACAAAAGGTGTTTCAACTATTACAAACCATGCAATAGACACCATGAATGAATACCTAACGTGCTCCTTAACTTCTCCCAAGGACCTAAGAAGAAACATGTAAAGTGTCAACGCTAGGTTGGTGAACTCTTGGAGTTTAAGAAAGTAAATAAATATCATTTATTTAAAACAGTAAGTTAACCAGTTACCCTCAACGAGGCGTAACCCACCCAGGAATCTCACATCCTGAGAAACATAATCACCATTCTATATACTTAGGTTAGCTAGACCACGTTATTTATAACACCATAGGCCTTGGACCCCCATTCCTGGTAGCTAAGTTTTGCCTTCCTACCATGCTATTCGAGCATGACCCAAGTTAGGAAAATATAATACCCCTTCTCCACCCTCGAAGGTGGTGGGGCTAGAGCGACCAGCCAGGGCAAGGTTTGTAAAGCCCAATAGATCTGTTTCACATTTCCCCGTTATCAC
>JBCNJP010011552.1:0-15903 GCA_039602395.1 Deinandra increscens subsp. villosa
ACGAATACTCAAGCGACGACAGCCGAGGCTGCGAACGCTACGACGCAAGAATAATTTTCGGGACGAAAATTCCAATTACAAGGGGATGATGTGACATCCGAAAATTTCAAGATCGCTGAGGAGTATCCGGAGCAGGTTGACATGGCACAAGAAAATGTTTACTTTTATTTGAACTAACTTGGGAAGTTATATAACAATTCATGTTTTGTAATTAAAGCACGCGGTTAGTGCTAAGATATTTATGTTTACATTCCGCTGCGTAACTTTTAAAACTGTCTTATTTATGAACATTTGGACTTTACTCTGATTCGTTTAGTATTTGTAACTAATGGTTGTGGTCCTGGTCTAGTCGCGCCCCTTAACGGTATAAACTCCGTTAGTGGATATTTGGGGGTGTGACATCAACGATTTGATCATCTAATCGTAAGTGTTTATTAACTTTGTTGATAAATCGTTTATTATTGCTTCTCATACTTGATTTAATCAATCATTTAGATTCCGCACTCATGATTGATCATTGATATCGTGTTTCGACTATATTAGAAAAATGATAAGGCTTGTGTAATAAATTCGATTGGGCTTCGGTTATCAATGTTTAGTGATTGGGTGTTAGTTAATTATGTGTTTGTTATTGTAAAATAGGATTTGGACTAGAGGGGCAAAGGGCTTTGCCACATGTAATAGTAATCAACGATTTGATCATCTAATCGTAAGTGTTTATTAACTTTGTTGATTTATCGTTTATTATTGCTTCTCATACTTGATTCAATCAATCATTTGGATTCCGCACTCTTGATTGATCATTGATATTGTGTTTCGACTATATTAGAAAAATGATGAGGCTTGTGTATTAAATTCGATTAGGCTTCGGTTATCCATCTTTAGTGATTGGGTGTCAGTTAATTATGTGTTTGTTATTGTAAAATCGGTTGGGACTAGAGGGAAAGGGCTTTGGCCCATGTAATAGTAATCAACGATTTGATCATCTAATCGTAAGTGTTTATTAACTTTGTTGATACATCGTTATTGTTGCTTCTCATATTTGATTCAATCAATCATTTGGATTCCGCAATCATGATTAATCAATGATATCGTGTTTCGAAAACATTAGAAAAATGATGAGGCTTGTGTATTAAATTCGATTGGGCTTCGGTTATCCATGTTTAGTGATTGGGTGTTAGTTAACTATGTGTTTGTTATTGTAAAATAGGATTTGGACTAGAGAGGCAAAGGGCTTTGGCACAAGTAATAGTAATCAACGATTTGATCATCTAATCGTAAGTGTTTATTAACTTTGTTGATAAATCGTTTATTATTGCTTCTCATACTTGATTCAATCAATCATTTAGATTCCGCACTCATGATTGATCAATGATATCGTGTTTCGACTATATTAGAAAAATGATAAGGCTTGTGTATTAAATTCGATTGGGCTTCGGTTATCCATGTTTAGTGATTGGGTGTTAGTTAATTATGTGTTTGTTATTGAAAAATAGGATTTGGACTAGAGGGGCAAAGGGCTTTGCCACATGTAATAGTAATCAACGATTTGATCATCTAATCGTAAGTGTTTATTAACTTTGTTGATTTATCGTTTATTATTGCTTCTCATACTTGATTCAATCAATCATTTGGATTCCGCACTCATGATTGATCATTGATATTGTGTTTCGACTATATTAGAAAAATGATGAGGCTTGTGTATTAAATTCGATTAGGCTCCGGTTATCCATGTTTAGTGATTGGGTGTTAGTTAACTATGTGTTTGTTATTGAAAAATAGGATTTGGACTAGAGAGGCAAAGGGCTTTGCCACATGTAATAGTAATCAACGATTTGATCATTTAATCGTAAGTGTTTATTAACTTTGTTAATTAATCGTTTATTATTGCTTCTCATGCTTGATTCAATCAATCATTTGGATTCCGCACTCATGATTGATCATTGATATCGTGTTTCGACTACATTTTAAAAATGTTGAGTCTTGTGTATTAAATTCGGTTGGGCTTCGGTTATCCATGTTTAGTGATTGGGTGTTAGTTAATTATGTGTTTGTTATTGTAAAATACGATTTGGACTAGACGGAAAGGGCTTTGGCACATGTAATAGTAATCAACGATTTGATCATCTAATCGTAAGTGTTTATGAACTTTGTAACTAACGGAGATTGTCTAACGGAAGTTAACCTTGAAATTCTCGGATGTCACAGATGTAATAAATGTGTGAGTATGTATTCAAACAAACTCACATCCTACTAACTAAGGTTCGCCAAAATAGACACAAGAGAGAGAGAGGGAATTCGTGACTTGAGAGAGACGATAGAAAGATTATGGTGGCTTAACCAAAACCTATGTTCTAAACAGAAATCGAGTTGTAATAGTAATCAACGATTTGATCATCTAATCGTAAGTGTTTATTAACTTTGTTGATTCATCGTTTATTATTAATTCACATACTTGATTCAATCAATCATTTGGATTCCACACTCATGATTGATCAATGATATCGTGTTTCGACTACATTAGAAAAATGAAGAGGCTTGTGTATTAAATTAGGTTGGGCTTCGATTATCCATGTTTAGTGATTGGGTGTCAGTTAATTATGTGTTTGTTATTGTAAACTCGGTTGGGACTAGAGGGAAAGGGCTTTAGCCCATGTAATAGTAATCAACGATTTGATCATCTAATCGTAAGTGTTTATTAACTTTGTTGATAAATCGTTTATTATTGCTTCTCATACTTGATTCAATCAATCCTTTAGATTCCGCACTCATGATTGATCATTGATATCGTGTTTCGACTATATTAGGAAAATGATAAGGCTTGTGTATTAAATTCGATTGGGCTTCGGTTATCCATGTTTAGTGATTGGGTGTTAGTTAATTAAGTGTTTGTTATTGTAAAATAGGATTTGGACTAGAGGGGCAAAGGGCTTTGCCACATGTAATAGTAATCAACGATTTGATCATCTAATCGTAAGTGTTTATTAACTTTGTTGATAAATCGTTTATTATTGCTTCTCATACTTGATTCAATCAATCATTTGGATTCCGCACTCATGATTGATCATTGATATCGTGTTTCGACTACATTTTAAAAATGTTGAGTCTTGTGTATTAAATTCGGTTGGGCTTCGGTTATCCATGTTTAGTGATTGTGTGTTAGTTAATTATGTGTTTGTTATTGTAAAATACGATTTGGACTAGAGGGAAAGGGCTTTGGCACATGTATCAGTAATCAACGATTTGATCATCTAATCGTAAGTGTTTATTAACATTGTTGATTAATCGTTTATTATTGCTTCTCATACTTGATTCAATCAATCATTTAGATTCCGCACTCATGATTGATCATTGATATCGTGTTTCGACTATATTAGAAAAATGATAAGGCTTGTGTATTAAATTCGATTGGGCTTCGGTTATCCATGTTTAGTGATTGGGTGTTAGTTAATTATGTGTTTGTTATTGTAAAATACGATTTGGACTAGAGGGAAAGGGTTTTGGCACATGTAATAGTAATCAACGATTTGATCATCTAATCGTAAGTGTTTATTAACTTTGTTGATTTATCGTTTATTATTGCTTCTCATACTTGATTCAATCAATCATTTGGATTCCGCACTCATGATTGATCATTGATATCGTGTTTCGACTATATTAGAAAAATGATGAGGCTTGTGTATTAAATTCGATTGGGCTTCGGTTATCCATGTTTAGTGATTGGGTGTTAGTTAATTATGTGTTTGTTATTCTAAAATAGGATTTGGACTAGAGGGGAAAGGGCTTTGCCACATGTAATAGTAATCAACGATTTGATCATTTAATCGTAAGTGTTTATTAACTTTGTTGTTTAATCGTTTATTATTGCTTCTCATGCTTGATTCAATCAATCATTTGGATTCCGCAATCATGATTGATCAATGATGTCACACCCCGGTCAACGGATTTGGGTGTGAGCGAGACGGAATCATAGTCGCAGATATACAGAACAACTTCTACTAAATTCAAACGTCATTTAAAACATAACACCATTTATGTTGCAGCGGAAAGTTGTGGTGAAATGATAATGTCTTACATTTGAATAAAAGTCTTGGATTGATATTGAAATCATAAATCAGTTTATTTAAGATAGGTCGGGACTACGACTCCAGTGAAGCAGGGTCGAAAGTTACAGTGAAGCCCCATTTGCACGTCTTCCATGATAAGCTTAGATACCTGAGAAATCATGAGTTTTAAAAGGTCAACATAAAGTTGGTGAGGTTCACACGTTTATGATTCTATGATAAGTTTGTAAGAACAGTTTACAGTGTGTTGGAACAACAGTTTACGGTATGTTGGAATAACAGTTTTTGGCATGTTGGGATAACAGTTTACGGCATACTTAAATGTTACGTTGGTTTACTGTCGTGGTTGTAAGATCCTACCATGAACCTCAAATTCGAATACTAACGGATTACCCACCCATAGCATTCTATCCCAAGAATACCGAACAGGCAAGAATAACTGACGTGTACCCCTTGACAATATACGAAGTCAGGATTGGAGCTACCAATCTGGGCAGGGTTGTCAACCCAAATAGATCTATTCACTAGTTATCGTTTCGAGCAGAACTAATCGAATTCAATTAATAGTGGGATTCAGTTGTACTAACGTTGATAACGATAAAGTACCAGTTGTTTGGGATACAGAATGGAACATGTAGTCATACGGCTAACAGGTAAACCATAACATTAAGTAAAAAGCAGTTTATCAGTTCATGATTTCTCCCCCATAAGTGTAAAACAGTTGAAAAGAAAAGGGGCCGTGAAACTCACTTGATTCAGTGATCATGATGGATTGCCGAGTGGCAACTAGCAAGTAACGTCCTAATAAAACATAAGACAACATGCATAAGGGTCCACTTGATCATTTGAGTAACGAACGTTACCCAAATGATACCGGTCAAGTCTTGACGTATAATCCCGTTTGTAGCGTTTTGAAAACCCGTTAGTTAATCAGTTTACAAAATCAGCAATTACGAATGTTCACGTATTAAGGCATTTATGTAATTTGAATACAAGAATTGAACATGTGATCACGTATCATGAATGTCAGTTCGATCAAGTCTTGAATATTGTTTTAAATAATAATATTTATTATTATTTTTAAGTTCGCTCGATCGATTGAATAGTTAATCGCGATAAGTTATAATATATATAACTAGGGTTGATAATTATTATTGAAATAATTATTATAACTTGTCGAAATAATTGTATTAAATTATTACAAGTTAAATGATTAATCATAAGTAGGTAAATATTAAAGGTTATTTTAATATTTAAATCATGTTATGAGAATTAGGGTTTTGAGTTAATATAAATATAGTTATTATTAAAATAATTATATTTACACCCCAAGATGATTTTAACTCAAATTAGGGTTTCTAAAATTCATAAGGATAATTATTTGTTGAAAATAATTATTTACGTTTCGATACGTCGCAAAACGTTTTTAAATCGTTTAAAAGATTTCGTTTCAATTCCAAACGTTTAAAATAAACATTTGATCCAGTTAAAACGTTTTGATTATTTTGATTTATTTAAAATAATCAAAAATATATTTTTCATAGTTTCTATAAGTCTTCTGATTTCATTTTTATAAAATCATTTCTAAATAACTTTATTTATTAAACAAAGTTAGGGTTTTATATAAAAAGACTTTTTATAGAAATTTACTTACATAAAATGTTTCCATTTGTATAAAATCCAAATGTTTTATACTTTTTGTCAATTGTTCAAAAATTTGATATTCCATCATTTTTGAACATAAAATATATCTATATATATTTTATCCATTTTATTTCTTTTATAAAATCTAAACAAGACTTTTAAGTCTTTTATTTTAGAAATTATATTTTTATAAAATGTGACCATTTTATATAAAAATGATTATGGTGATATTTTTATGGTTTAAATATCCAAGTAATTTATAAAATCACTAGTTTTTATATTTTATCCATAAAAATTCATTTAAATGGTTTTATGTTATCATTTTATGTCCAACCTTTTTATAAGTTCATCCTAATGTCCAAGTTAAGTCCATACATGTCTCTAATCACTATCTAGTCCATTATGATCATCATTGGCAACATATTAACTTATTAACAAGGTGATCAACAATATAAGTTACAATCAATAATCCTATCATTTTATGTCAACATCTAAGTACTTCTAGTGAACCATAACATATTAACACATAAGATTAACAAAGACTAAACATGTAATATATGTTAAACATTAGAGATTCATCAAATGGTTTAATTAAACCATCATACTTGTTATATAATCCATGGGTTTTCCATTTAAACAACAACTAATATCCTTATGTTAAAAACACATGATGATCATATTAGTTAACATGTTTTGGAACCTAAAACATCACATTTTCAAACCTTACAACATTAAGGTTAAGAAAAATAGCTTAGTTGTTTTGATTGTTAGAAAACCTTTAAGTTTAACCCGGTTCGTTGTCAAGACTCGAGGTATCGTTTAGGACGTTTATATCGTAACGAAACTTAAACGAAACGGTTAGAAGGCTCACAGCGAGGTGCAAGTGGAAACCGAGAGAAATCGAGGGGGGGTGGCGGTGGCCTGCGGCTGTCCACAGTAGCAGCTCCGGCGGCAGCGGCTCCGGCAGCAGCGAGGTGGCGGAACGGCAGCAGCAAGTCGGGGCTGTTTTGTGTTCGACAGAGAAGGGAGAAAGAGAGGGTGGTGGCGATGGCTCAAGGTGGTGGCGGCTGTGGATGCGGGCAGCAGCGACGCAGCAGCTCGGAGTGGCAGCAGGGGGTCGCGGTGGTGGCTTGGTTCAAGGTGGTGGCGGCTGTGGATGTGGGCAGTGGCGGATCAAGGTGGCGGATGGTGGTGTTGCTGTTTGGTTGTTCACCGAGAGAAGAAAAGAGGGTGGTTTGGGAGGTGGCGGTGGTTGCTGGTGGTGCCGAGAGGTGAAAGGAAGGGGATGGCGGCTGTTGTGGTGTGGGCTGGTGGTTCACGACAGGGGCTTGCAGCTGGGTTCTGTGGTGGCAGCAAGCGGAGGAGGTGGTGGTTTACGGCAAGGGTGGTGGTGGTTGTTGCATTGTTGAGAGAAAAAAAAAGAGGAAGGAAAGTGGCGGCTGTGGTGGTTTCTTTGGCCGGAGTCGGTAAGGGAGAGGGACAGGGTGGCTGGTGGCGGTTAATGGTGGCTGTAAATGGTGGTGGTGGCTGCCGGAAAATGAAAGAGAGGAGGGAGGAGTGAGCTGGTCGTGAATGAGGAAGAAAAGGAAAGAGTGAGGTAAGGGTCTTGAGTCTTTGTGTGTGTAAGTAACTAAGTTGGTGAAAGATGTGGTGATTGAGACATGTAAGTCTCATATTACTATTTGTGATGATGGTTTGAGATGTAGGTAACTAGATTAGGATGGTTGGCCAATTTCTCATCACAATTGACTAACCAAGCCTCCTAACCATTTCTTTTTATAAATCTTAACTAAGTAGGTGATTTGTTTTTATAAATTTTTGTCATGTTTTATAAACTAGTTCATGTATTATAAAGGTTTATAAAAACTTATACATATTTGAGGTGAAATAATCTACAACTTTCATGAATAAAGGTTGTACAAAATTTTATACAAGTTCATGGCAAATTTTTATAAAAATAATAAGTGGTAACAAGTTTTATAAGAATCCATGCAAGTTTGATGGGCCAATATTATTTAAAATAATTCCATTGGACTTGGGCTTCAAATTGGGCCAAAACATTTAAAAGAAAAATGTATTCGGGCTCGTTTGTCGGTAATGGGTCTACGGGCCCAAACGGGGCACCGGTTTGAGGGCCGGGCCCGTTTTGCGTCGGTTGAGGTTACGGATCGCCACAATTATTCAGATTGTTAAGTTTAGGTAACGGGTCGAAGTTTCGGGCTCGGTTTAATTGTTTTAGGCTTATTGGGCCTATTGGGCCAAGTCGGGCCCAATTGGGTGTTCGGTTGGAGTTTGGCATAAGTCTTGACAACGATTTCAGTTCGTGATGTTTTTATTTCATAAAAACGATTGTTTAAGTTGATTATAAATGTTTTTCGGAAATCAGTTATGTTTTTCAGTTTTTTTTTTTCCAGACGGGTTACGGATAACGTTTTCAGTTTGTCAGTCTGTAACAGTTTTAAGCTCGATCGTCCAGGTTGTTTAAAACCGAATAGTTCTAAACGTACGATCGCTTATCAGTTTTGACATGTCGATTTATATAAACGTTCGACACCAGTTCCAGATAAAATATAAAAATACATTTTATATTTATTTTTCTTGTTATTGAAGTTCCATGATCTATACATGAAATCATAATGTTTTCAACGGGTGTACGCTTTTAGCACAAACGCGGGATTAGGTTTACGTCATCAGTTAACAGTGAGACACACAGAAATTTAACAGATTAACAGAAATCAGATCAGATAAAGCAAAATTAATACTTAATTAAAAGTCAAAGTAGATGGTTTGACCTGAATTTTCGGACGAGGTGTCACATTCTCCCCCAGTTAGAAGAATTTCGTCCCGAAATTCAGTTCTTGATCACTGGTTGACTGCGACGTTTCCGAAAAGACGAGGGTATTTTCGACGCATTTGAGCCTCGCGTTCCCAAGTGTACTCTGGACCTCGACGTGAGTTCCAGCACACTTTAACAATGGTAATGCGGCTGTGCTTCGTTCTATTAGGGTCTCGGTCAAGTATCTCGACAGGTTCCTCAATAAAGTGAGGCGTTTTGTCAACTTGATTTTCGATAAGCGTTTAATCAGATAAGCATTAATAACGTGAAAGACATCATGCAAACTGCTTAGCTATACGGGAAGGCGTAGTCGGTAAGCTACTAGTCTGATTGTCTCGGTGATTTCAAATGGACCAATGTAATGAGGGTTAAGCTTTCCTCGTTTGGCGAATCTGATGACACCTTTTCAAGGTGATACTTTTAACATGACGCGGTCACCCTTTCTAAAGGATAAGGGTTTGCGACGATTGTCGGCAGATAAATCTCAATAGTCTGATAAAAGAATGAGGATTGACACATGGATGAACGAGGTTTTGAGTATGAAGGTTTCTGGACAAGTTAGGATTTCTCATGAATGGGCTCTACCAGGATTTTCATGCAGTTCAAATTACAATTATGTGTGCACCCACAATTGTGATTTGCCTTACATGATCAGCCTAAGCTTTGCTCATACTTGAGTTTTCAGTTTGTCGGAAAATGAAATGTATCGGAGACAAGATGGCTTATGGAAAAACTTTAGATTGACTCGCTACCGGACGAGATCTAATGATAACAATACTGGAAATGCGGTTTGGCTCCAGTCTATAGGTCTCGCAGTCTAAGATCAAAATAGGTTTTAGACAAGATGGGTGTGTAGGCCATTGGTCAAATCCGTTCCAGGATTTCAAGGGACCGATGAGGTTTAAGCATCCGTAGCTTTCCAGGCCTAGTTACCTCCATCTGAGACAGAATCCATTATAAGGTTTTGAACCCCCCTTATAGGTTCTAAGGGTTCGCGTCGAGTGTTAACGTAGTTCTCCTAGAGATTACCTACGGCTTTCAGAAATTAAAAGGTCTCCTTAGTAGTTTCATGAATTATCACTGGACCAGTCAGATGACTGTTACTGGCTTCAGTCCAGCGAAGGGGCGAATGAAACTTTCTTCCATACAAGCCTTCGAAAAGGGGCGGCTTGAATATTCGAGCGATATCTATTGCAATAAGGAAACTCGGCGAGTGGAAAATGGTTGTCTCAACCATTGCCTAGGTTCGTCTTGCGTGATGACAATCTGTCACATAACTACGCAACGTACCTTTTTAAGGTCTGAATTTTTCCTTTTGATTTGGTCATCAGTATAACTCCTTCACGCATACATTTTGTTGGATCCCTTGGTGGATGGAATATCTTGATGTGGGCTTCATCAAACACTAGCCTTCTCAAGTCTTTGAGGCTAGGTACCCATAGTCTATCCAAAAAGTTCATGGTTCCATCAGGCTTTTCAATCAGTTGTTTCTCCATGTCATGCACGCATTCGTTTTCCAGATTCTCAGGCTTAAGAGCTTTGATTTGAGCGTCACGAACTTGTGATGTGAGATCCGAGCGTATGGTCATAATTAGTGCTCGAACACGACGCGGTTTGGCATGTTCCTTCCTGCTTAAAGCATTGGCTACAACGTTAGCCTTGCCCGGGTGATAACGAACCTCACATTCGTAATCGTTAAGTCGTTCAAACCATCGTCGTTGTCTCATGTTCCGCTCTTTCTGGTTAAAGATGTGTTGGAGGCTCTTGTGATCGATGAATATGACGCACCGAGTCCCATAGAGGTAGTGCCTCCAGATCTTGAGGGCAAGACAACGACTGCAAGTTCTAAGTCGTGAGTCGTGTAATTCCTCTCATGAAGTCTTCAGTTGCCGAGAGGCGTAAGCGATGACTTTCTCACGTTGCATCAGTGCGCTGCCCAAGCCTTGATGCGAAGCATCACAGTATACAACGAAATCGTCGATTTCGTCTGGAAAGGATAGGATTGGGGCGTTGCAAAGTTTTTGCTTCAACAACTGGAAAGCAGTTTCAGTTTTATCATCCCAGATGTACTTCCTCTCTTTCTGGATCAGGGTGGTAAGAGGCTGGGCTATCTTAAAAAAAATTCAATGAATCGGTGGTGATAGCCAGCGAGACTTAAGAATTGTCGAATCTCAGTTGGCTTCGTGGAAGTACTCCAACCTTTGATTGCTTCATTCTTAGACGGATCAACGTGAATGTCTTGGTCGTTGATCACATGACCCAGAAAGTGTACTTCACGAGTCCAAAAGTCACATTTGGAGAATTTCGTGTAAAGCTCTTCTTTCTTTAACAATTCTGAGATGAGTCTCAAGTGTCCTTCGTGTTCTTTCTTACTACGTGAGTAGATAAGAATATCGTCGATGAACACGATAACAGATTTATACAAGTATGGTTTGCACACATGATTCATTAAGTCCAGGAATCCGGTCGGTGCGTTAGTTAAACCAAAAAGGGCATGACGAGGAACTCGTAATGACCCTAGCGTGTTCTAAATGATGTCTTCGAGACATCTTCATCTTTAACTCGGAGTTGATGGTACCCCGACCTTAGATCGATCTTTGGATAGAAGCATGATCCTTAAAGTTGATCAAATAAGTCATCGATCCTTGGAAGCGGGTAACGGTTCTTCATAGTCAGTTTGTTCAACTCTCGGTAGTCGATACACATCCTAAATGTTCCATCATTTTTCTTCATGAATAAAACGGGAGCACCCCACGGGGAGTGGCTTCGACAAATGAAGCCCTTATCTAGCTAGCAACTCTTGCAGTTGGCTAGATAACTCTCGCATTTCAGACGGTGCCAGTCGGTAAAGGGGACCTGGCAACGGGGCGGCTCCGGGTGTTAGGTCGATGCTAAACTCTACTTGTCGTGCTGGGGGTAAGCTTGGAAAGTCTTCTTGGAAAGACTTCCGGGTATGCGCAGACAACAGGAACGTCTTCGATGCGCTTCTCTTTTAGTTTCTTCTCTGTGACATGAGCTAGGATGGTATGGCATACCTGGCGGAGGAATTTATGTACCTTTATACAATATATGATATTTAGCTTGGCTTCACTCATTCCGTCTTGTACGTTCATAGTGTTGCCATCTGCTAACGGCACTCCAACCATTTTCTCATGACACACAATTTCTGCATGGGTCTTTGCTAACCAATCCATTCCAATGACGAGATTGAAACTTCCTCAATCAATAGGCATTAAGTCGATGCTGAAAGAGTGGTCAGTTGGTAGCCTGGGTAGATTATTCAGGTTTTTATCAAAAATCCATTTGCAAATTCGATGCAAACTTAGAGTCTAGGGCAACGGGGGTGATTTCAAGTAATTGACTAAAATTGGTAGACACAAGTCTCTGCCGGCACCAATATCGAATAAAATAGAGGTATATTGGTTATCTAGCAGAAACGTACCAATCACCGTGTTGAGGTCACGGCGGGCGTCTCCGGCATTGATCACGAAAGTTCTTCCTCTAACATAGTTAGCATCTTGATTCTTCGCCTTCGTGCATTCCTTTGTAATGGCCAATTTCTCAGCAACCGTAGCAAGTGCGATTTGGACAATCGCGTGCTACATGTCTTTTAACCTTGTATATGTTACAATAGACATTACCACAATCGAGAGTGTGGTGTAGGTTGCATTGGGAGAATAGGGGTGTTATACCGGTGTAACCGGTCCTTCAGACATGGTGAACAGCTCACGGAACCTCTAAAAGGTGTAGGCTTTAGTTCATAAAGTCCTTTTTATGAATATCTACGAGGGCTTACGATGTTAGGTTAAAACATTGAACACAATTTGGTGAAACTGTTCTCTGGTGTTTTCTAACCTAGGTTAATTCGTTCTTACTGCGCGCCCGATCGTCCGCGTGACGTTGGGTTGCAGTAGTAACGACGGTTTCAGCAAAGCGTTGAGCAATCAATTCCTCGATTTCGGCAGCGCTCAAGGGCGGAGGAGGTGAAACGTTTCTGGTGGCTCGGCGCTAGGCGGCATACTTTCGCTTTAAGTTATTAATGTCAACATAAAGGAAAGTCTAGATTATATGTGAATGGAGTTATTACATGTGCGATAATAACTGTCACGTCATAAATCCATGATACCCAAAACATGACGCGCGCAAGCACAACTTAAGAAACAGGAAGCAGAGGGGAACAACATACGCGTATAAACGACATGATAAAAACGATATAAACACAGCAACAGTGATGACATCAATCCTAAATGTGGAAATGATAATCATAATGCTAGTTTCCGTTAACCATATTAACTGGTAGGATATACGATAGTCAAAAGAGGATAAGTCTTCGTTCTGGGCTCGCAGTCCCATTGCAACAAAATATGTAAATATTTTTCATTGCAAAAATGAGGGATCAAAAGTCTAGATTCTTAGTCAAGCTATCTAGAGTGGTGGTGATCTTAGCAGTGAGGTTCATGTAACTGAACACTCGCCCAGGGAATTCCTCTAGGTAAGCGACTCTCTTCTGGAAGGACTCGTTGGCCAACCGCAGATCGGTGTAGGCCATGTTGACACCACTCATACGAGCGTGCAGTGACTCCATAACACCCAGTGTGGAAGCCTGGTGATGCTCCATGGCGGTTGGACGGGTCTCTAGTGTCGCCAGATCGGTCCAGGTGGGGAGTCTTGTGATCTCATCGTCGATCACTCCAAGGGCTTGTTCGTGACATCTCAGGCATGTCACCAGTGGTAGTGGCCGCACTGCCAGCGGTAACAGTGGGAATCGGGTGGTTCGAGGAGTCGTCTGAGAGACAGGGTCACAATGGTTTCAGAAATTTTGATGGTAATGAGGACTACCGGACAGTACCGACGGTGAGAATGTCCAGCACTAGGCTAGACAATTTATGGTCCTCAGGGGAATGTGTGTACTCAGACACGACTGTGTCTTTTCCAGAGGAATCAGATATGTAGATGACCTCTTCGGAAGTCATCTCTGCGATAATATTCCATGAGAGAACATAGCTGGTAACACGATAACAGTATCTAGAATAAAGATATAAATGTACCAGTTGCAGTAATAATAACTCATATATGTAAAGCATAAGTTAACGTAACCAATATGATAAGGAATTGGTCTTGCGTGCAAACGGTAGCTTCGGAGCGGGTTATAGTCCAGGTTTGGTTTTTGTTTATTTGTTTAACCTAGTTCGCTATAACCACGGCTCTGATACCAATCTGTCACACCCCGGTCAACGGATTTGGGTGTGAGCGAGACGGAATCATAGTCGCAGATATACAGAACAACTTCTACTAAATTCAAACGTCATTTAAAACATAACACCATTTATGTTGCAGCGGAAAGTTGTGGTGAAATGATAATGTCTTACATTTGAATAAAAGTCTTGGATTGATATTGAAATCATAAATCAGTTTATTTAAGATAGGTCGGGACTACGACTCCAGTGAAGCAGGGTCGAAAGTTACAGTGAAGCCCCATTTGCACGTCTTCCATGATAAGCTTAGATACCTGAGAAATCATGAGTTTTAAAAGGTCAACATAAAGTTGGTGAGGTTCACAGGTTTATGATTCTATGATAAGTTTGTAAGAACAGTTTACAGTGTGTTGGAACAACAGTTTACGGTATGTTGGAATAACAGTTTTTGGCATGTTGGGATAACAGTTTACGGCATACTTAAATGTTACGTTGGTTTACTGTCGTGGTTGTAAGATCCTACCATGAACCTCAAATTCGAATACTAACGGATTACCCACCCATAGCATTCTATCCCAAGAATACCGAACAGGCAAGAATAACTGACGTGTACCCCTTGACAATATACGAAGTCAGGATTGGAGCTACCAATCTGGGCAGGGTTGTCAACCCAAATAGATCTATTCACTAGTTATCGTTTCGAGCAGAACTAATCGAATTCAATTAATAGTGGGATTCAGTTGTACTAACGTTGATAACGATAAAGTACCAGTTGTTTGGGATACAGAATGGAACATGTAGTCATACGGCTAACAGGTAAACCATAACATTAAGTAAAAAGCAGTTTATCAGTTCATGATTTCTCCCCCATAAGTGTAAAACAGTTGAAAAGAAAAGGGGCCGTGAAACTCACTTGATTCAGTGATCATGATGGATTGCCGAGTGGCAACTAGCAAGTAACGTCCTAATAAAACATAAGACAACATGCATAAGGGTCCACTTGATCATTTGAGTAACGAACGTTACCCAAATGATACCGGTCAAGTCTTGACGTATAATCCCGTTTGTAGCGTTTTGAAAACCCGTTAGTTAATCAGTTTACAAAATCAGCAATTACGAATGTTCACGTATTAAGGCATTTATGTAATTTGAATACAAGAATTGAACATGTGATCACGTATCATGAATGTCAGTTCGATCAAGTCTTGAATATTGTTTTAAATAATAATATTTATTATTATTTTTAAGTTCGCTCGATCGATTGAATAGTTAATCGCGATAAGTTATAATATATATAACTAGGGTTGATAATTATTATTGAAATAATTATTATAACTTGTCGAAATAATTGTATTAAATTATTACAAGTTAAATGATTTAATCATAAGTAGGTAAATATTAAAGGTTATTTTAATATTTAAACTCATGTTATGAGAATTAGGGTTTTGAGTTAATATAAATATAGTTATTATTAAAATAATTATATTTACACCCCAAGATGATTTTAACTCAAATTAGGGTTTCTAAAATTCATAAGGATAATTATTTGTTGAAAATAATTATTTACGTTTCGATACGTCGCAAAACGTTTTTAAATCGTTTAAAAGATTTCGTTTCAATTCCAAACGTTTAAAAATAAACATTTGATCCGGTTAAAACGTTTTGATTATTTTGATTTATTTAAAATAATCAAAAATATATTTTTCATAGTTTCTATAAGTCTTTTGATTTTATTTTTATAAAATCATTTCTAAATAACTTTATTTATTAAACAAAGTTAGGGTTTTATATAAAAAGACTTTTTATAGAAATTTACTTACATAAAATGTTTCCATTTTGTATAAAATCCAAATGTTTTATACTTTTTGTCAATTGTTCAAAAATTTGATATTCTATCATTTTTGAACATAAAATATATCTATATATATTTTATCCATTTTATTTCTTTTATAAAATCTAAACAAGACTTTTAAGTCTTTTATTTTAGAAATTATATTTTTATAAAATGTGACCATTTTATATAAAAATGATTATGGTGATATTTTTATGGTTTAAATATCCAAGTAATTTTATAAAATCACTAGTTTTTATATTTTATCCATAAAAATTCATTTAAATGGTTTTATGTTATCATTTTATGTCCAACCTTTTTATAAGTTCATCC
>JBCNJP010011553.1:0-15902 GCA_039602395.1 Deinandra increscens subsp. villosa
ATAATGAATTAACGTTCTGTGAGGACTTGTCCTCACAATAGGTATGGTCAAACATATCCATCAAGTCTTACTTATTTTTTTGTTTTCTAGTGACCTATAGTGAGGATATTTTATCATCACAATAGGTTTTCGTCACTTTTGGTCCTTTTTCTTGTAGTGAATACCACTCCGCTCTTAGTTGTTTTTCGTATTTATAAAAAATTTAACATTTGATATCAAAGCGTGGTTATAACATGAATTTAATCACATAATCGAATGGGTTTGTTTTTATGATAAACGATGAAGTAGTTTCTAAACAGAATAATTGGTTTACAGTTTCGCAATAACGCCATTTGGATTTTCTACAAATTGATCGATAATGTTACATCATATTTTTCTTTTTTCAAAAGCCATCCTGCATTCCTGCTTCATGTTTTATTAATATTCACAACTTAATCTGAAGAGAATATGATCCGGTAATCCCTTTTAACCCATTTGGGTAACCATTAAGTTCTTGAATGACTACAAATTTTACACCATATGGATTTGCTTAGAAGTGCACTTTTAGAAACCATGTATTTTCAAAACTGTGCACTTTCAAAATAAATATTACATATATATATACAAAGGTAATTTGTTATATTTAATTATGTGCTGATTTGTACTCTTAACTCATGGTATAATTTACCCTTACCATTATTTCACTACTTATCAGGGGCGGAACTAGAAATTTTTTTTAGGGGGTCCACAAATTTTTTTACGAAGTTACTAGCTTTAGATGTTTCAGTTTCTTATAAACGTACATAAAGAATTTTGGTCTATTACTTACTAAATAATTTTTAATGTAGGCGCGCGTAGCGGCACGACATTTCGAGTAAAGAAAAATAACCGACTAAAAAAACTCTACATGATTTGATAAAAAATTATATACCGTAACATTGATAGCGATATAATAGTAAAAAAATAATAGTAAATGGATAAAAATGAAGAGAAAAGAAAAATTAACGCGAGAAAAAAATAATATGACAAAATCCTATTAAAAAAGTCTATATTTTTTTATGTTGTGTATATCATTATAAAAAGGGTCTAAGATTAATGTATTTGAAAAGAATAGGTCTATAATGAAAATAAATAAAAAAATAGGTGAAAAATGAAGTACTTCATTTATTCTCCTCATTTATAGCATTAAAATTAATAAAGAAAGCTCAGAAAAATAAAAAAATGTTGAGAACAAGATTTGAACTTGTACCACCACTAGGCTAGTTGTTTACTTTGTTTTATTTTCACAAACTAAGTATTTATTAACTCCTTTTCACAATTTGTTTTTTAAAAAAAACCGTTTACATAATTTCGACTTTACGTACGAGATTGAGGGGGTCCACGGGGACCCCCTGGGCCTAATATAAATCCGCCTCTGCTACTTACACCCTATTGTTTAAGTGAGCTTTTTACACGTTATTTTATTTGTTACGCTAAACAAAATCCATCCTTAAATAATAAATATAGGGTCTACTATTCGTACCCCTTTATAATTGATTTTTACTTGTTGTATCCCCTCTTTTAATTTATAGATAATTACCATTCAAACTTTTTTTTTTATTTTGGTATATTTTAACCAATAATTTTTTAAAAACAGTTTTATACATGAATTACAAAAAAATAATTTATAAAGAAAATAAAACTTGTTTAGAAAAACATTTAGTTTATAAAAACATGTAATGTAATTTAATTATTTGTAGTAAATAAAATGGTCCACGGGAAGCATTCCCTTCTTGTCTATTGCATTAATATTGTGGCATTTTTTTCCATGACCACGTTAAATAAAAGCACTTAAGCATGAGGCGTTGTCTATCACCACATGACCATGTCAAAAAGCTTCGATGCTTTTTACATATCACATTTAATTATATGCGCAAAATTAAAGGTTCAAATTAAATACAAAACTAGAAGGTACATATGGTTTCACAAAACTTGATTTCAACTTAACCTAAACAGGTCATATAACATCCTCTCATTTATATTCTTTTGATGTTGTATTCAACATCCATAAAATATCAAATCAACAAGAACAAGAATTGGAATTGAGAGAATTTGAGAGGAAAACAAAATCTTATTGAATGAATTGACCTAAACTATGACACCCGCTTTATACAACTAATTACAACGGTAAGAAAACATAAAATTAAAGTCAAAGCACAGTTAACAACTAATTAACCCACTAACAACATATTTCCAGTTTAGGTCCCTCAAGTTTAAACAACTTGACATTGTTTGGAATTATTCTTCAACATTCTCCCCCCTAATTCCAAATTGCGTAAAACCTCTCATTTTGAACCCATTGATCATTACCCAACACTCATAGTCAAATATCATCGCATACCAGTGACTCCTTGAGTTTGTGCATACTGATGTACTAAACTAAAAGCTTAAAATAATGACCCATGAATTCCTTTGATTACTTCTGATAACTCTTAACTCCTAACAACAGCTTCATATCTTCAAATCTAACTCTGCTCAAAGACTTAGTCATCACATCAGCCTTTTAACCACTGCTGCTAACAAACTCAACTGCAATCTTTTCATTCACTATGCACTCTCTAATAAAATGAAATCTCATATTAATGTGTTTAGACCTGCCATGAAAAACTGAATTCTTCATGAGTGCAATTGCTGACTTATTGTCAACATACAACACAGTTTTCTCTTGAGCTCTTCCTGTTATTTCTTCAAGTAATCCTGATAACCACAAAGCCTGCTGTGCAGCCAGTGTTGCTGACATAAACTCAGCCTCACAACTTGACAAAGCCACAATCTTCTGCTTTGTTGAGCTCCAACTGATCACAGAATCCTTATAGAAAAACACATTTCCTGAGGTACTCCTTCCATCATCTGAACTTACCATGTGACTACTGTCACAATATCCTACAAGACCATGCTCTTGAACACTGCTATGTGAATAGAATAGACCCTCATTTACAGTTCCCTTCACATACCTAATGATGCGTTTTACAGCCTTCAAATGTGCAATTTTAGGCTCCTGCATAAACCTGCAAACATAGCCAACACTATAGCATAAGTCTGGCCTTGTGTTAGTAAGATACCTTAGGGATCCTACAAGTTTTCTATACATTGTTGCATTCACAGCCTCACCACCCACTTCCTTATGCAACACTAAGCCTGGTTCCATGGGAATCTTGGATTCATTACAATCCTCTAATCCGGCCAATTTGAGTAACTTCTTTGCATAAGCAGATTGTTTAACACCAATTCCCTATTCTGTTTGAATGACTTCTAAACCAAGGTAATAATTCAGCAATCCCAGATCAGTCATCTCAAACTTAGACTTCATTTGTAATTTGAACTTGCTCACTTCATCTTGATTGTTTCCTGCAACCAACAGATCATCAACATAAACTCCAAGTATTAATGTTGAATTTTCTCCAACTCTAGTGTATACAACTTGTTCAAGTTTACACCTATTAAACCCAAGTTCCTTTAATACTTTATCCATCTTTAGGTTCCAAGCTCTTGGAGCCTGTTTAAGTCCATACAAGGCCTTTACTAACCTATAAACTTTGTGTTCAGCTCCCTTGACTTTATAACCCTCAGGCTGCTCAACATATACTTGTTCTTCTAGATCACCATGCAGGAAGGCATCTTTGACATCCAAGTGCCACACTTTCCATCTCATATTGGCTGCATAAGCTAGAATGAGTCTAATTGTATCTATTCTAGCAACAGGAGCAAAGACTTCTTCATAGTCTATGCCATACTCCTGCACATATCCTTTAGCCACCAATCTGGCTTTATACTTGGATATATTCCCATCTGCATCTCTTTTGATCTTATATAACCACTTTAGCCCAATGAGTTTACACCCTTTAGGCAATTCTGTTAACACCCAGGTTTCATTCCTTTCAATTGCATATATCTCTTCTTGCATGGCCTTCTTCCAATCCTTATTCTGAATAGCTTCCTTGAAAGAAACCGGCTCTTCAGCCTGAGTGAGAAGTAGCTTTATCTGATCAAACTCTTCCTGATACTGCTTAGCCAATTTGAGCCTATGATCAAGAACATAGTCTCTCAACCTGGCTGGAGGAACTACATTTCTTCCTGATCTTCTTAAGTTTGTAGTACTCTCAACAGGTTCCTCTATCTCTTCCTCATGTCCTGTATCATGTTGTTGATCTGCCTGAAGATTACCTTCATCAAATTGATCTTCCTCATCATCCTCCAGAATTACTTATGTTTCTTGCCAACTTGAATGAGCTCCACTACTAGTGGCCTCATGTTTATCCCAGTCCCATCTTCTTTCTTCATCAAAATTAACATCCCTACTAACCACTATTTTCCCTTTGGCAACATCCAACATCCTATGACCCTTAGTGCCTTCTTGAACCCCCAAAGAAACCATTGGATTGCTCCTGCTATCCAACTTCTTGAGTCCTGGTTGATTATCCTTCACATATCCAACACAACCAAAAATTCTCAAGTAATGCAAATCAGGCCTTTTACCTTTGACAGCTTCATATGGAGTGCTCTCATCTAAAGCTCTGGTGGGTAATCTATTAAGCATATAAACTGAATGCCTAACACCTTCAGCCCACATCTCCTTAGGTACACTCATGGCTTTCATAATTCTCCTTGTCATATCCATAATACTCCTATTTCTTCTCTCAACTGTTCCATTTTGTTGAGGGGAGTATGGAGCAGTTAGAAGCCTAGTTATACCATTCTCTTCACAATACAAGTTGAATTCACCTGATGTAAACTCACCACCTCTATCAGATTTTAGAGCTTTCACCTTCAGTCCTATCTTCCCTTCTACTTCTCTTCTAAAGGCTTTAAAAGATTCAAAAGCCTAATCCTTAGATTTCAGGAAATAAACCCACATAAACCTTGAGAAATCATCCACTACCAGCATAAAGAACCTATTTCCTGCTCTGGTAGATGGAGTAATAGGACCACATAGATCAATGGACACAAGTTCTAACAAAGATTTGGCCCGATAGGATGCTTCTTTAGGAAAACTATCCCTGTTTTGTTTGCCATCCAAACAGGCAGCACACACCTGTGATGTATACTGAATTGGAGGTACTCCTTGAACTAGGCCTTTCTTAGTCATGGTTTCTAATGACTTGAAATTGACATGTCCTAATCTGCCATGCCAAAGCCATGTAGTCTCACCTATCTTTGCCATAAAGCACTTAGGTGCTCCTATTTTCAAACTAACTTTATACAACCTATTTGCAGACTTTTTCACCTTCATGAGCAAACACCCATTTCTGTCATATAGCCACAAATAATCTCCACTCATCTTTACATCACACCCAACTTCTGTTGCCTGACCCAAACTAAGAATGTTACTTTTAAGATGGGGAATATAATAAACATTTGTCAACAGCCTTTGCTCTTGACCTTTTCCTTCTAAAACAACATTACCCCTGCCTTCTATGGTGACACTAGAACCATCTCCAAATGACACTTTCCCAGTAATTTTCTTATCTATACTAGAAAAATAAGAAAGTTTACCTGTCATATGATTTGAGGCACCATTGTCTAAGTACCAAATGTCTTCATCACCCGAATCTGACTCATATCTTGAAGGGATAACCTTTTGTTCATTTAAAAATACCACTTCAGGTTGTCTTTCTTCTTCTGAAACCAGGATTAGAGCAGGCTCATCATCCTCTTCCAATGTTTGTGACAGATTTGCTTCTTGATTTGCAGTCTTGATCTTTGCACATTCACTAGCATAATGTCCCATCTTTTCACAATTAAAACACTTGATTTTGGACTTGTCTTTCTTGGGCTTTTGAGTCTGCTTACACATGTTCCACCCCTTATTTACCTCCCTTCCTTTGAATGTATCATTCTTTCCTCCATCTTGTGATTTCTGATTATACTTCCATGGCTTCTTTGATTTCTCATCCTTGACCTTATTCTGCCACTCAGAGTATGTAAGTAACAATTGTTCTTCCTTTGAACCTCCTGGCTTGGTCTTCATTCCACATCTCTCTTCAAAAGCCTTCAATCTACCTATGGCTTCTTGAACCATCATAGTATCCAGATCAGCAAATTGTTCAATAGATGCAACTATTTGAACAAATCTGTCTGGAACTGAGTCTAATAACTTCCTCACTAATAATGATTCTTCAATTGTGGAACCAAGACTTGAGAACTTACTTGCCAAAGACATCAATCTGCCAGAATAGTCATCTATGGTTTTTGATTTCTTCATCTTCAATGCATCATACTCTCCTCTAAGAGTCTGAAGCCTTGCCGTCTTTACTCTATCTTCCCCAATGTGCCTGGTCTTTATTGAATTCCAAACATCCTTTGCAGAATTCAAATTGGCCACCTGAAGAACCATATCTTCTGGAAGGGATTGGTACATGTAGGCAATGGCCGCACTATCCTTCTTATCATCAATTTCAGCACCTTCAGCCGGTTGAACTGTCTCCCACAGTCCATGTACTTTGAAAATAGCTTTCATCTTTACCGCCCAAATCGTATAATTTGATTGATTTAAAAGCGGACATTGCAGCGGCACAGTGGTGTAATTCTCTCTGACTTGCCTGTTGCCACCTCCTCCTGGATTCGTATCAGCCATTCTTGGAAGAAAAACTCTTCTTGGCGATGAACGCGATGACCTCTGAGGGGAATTGAGCAGGCGATGAATTTTGATGCAATCGCGGAGGGGAATCGAAGATCCCCTTCTAATCGGATGAAGAACAAATCAGGAATTGATCGATCGAACTTACCTAGAAGCTCTGATACCAACTAAAGTATCAAATCAACAAGAACAAGAATTGGAATTGAGAGAATTTGAGAGGAAAACAAAATCTTATTGAATGAATTGACCTAAAATATGACACCCGCTTTATACAACTAATTACAACGGTAAGAAAACAGAAAATTAAAGTCAAAGCACAATTAACAACTAATTAACCCACTAACAACATATTTCCAATTTAGGTCCCTCAAGTTTAAACAACTTGACATTGTTTGGAATTATTCTTCAACAATCCAAATATCAACTTTCTATTAAGTCTTAAATTCGAAGTGTCTTGTAGATAATATCACAACTTAGGAGTTAATATCCTCACACATGTAACAATTTAAGCGCAAGTAACGTTACCCTTTTATTTGAAGTTTTGACTACTTAAGTATTCGAGCTTCCTCCTTGATCATCTATAATATTTCTTTAATGTTATAGGCTGATAAATCACAACATCTCAACACATGACACTCAAGTGTCTCAACACATCAATTTGACCAATCATTCTTAATTTTCAAGTTATACAATTCGTTTAAGCATTTATATTATTTTGCTTAATCATTCACTTACAATTTGAACATGCCAATTTACCACATAATTACCTACTTGTATCAATACACATATCCTTATGTCAAATTGATCACTTTTTTCACATACAATAGCAAAGTTAAGGTTTTGTTCATCAATATAGCCCGCCCCCATAAACCTATCTTGAATTCAAGTAATGGGTTAGAACCCCTATCATAAATTTTCTACTAAAACATATAATTACTAGCATGCAACCTAAATTTAGAGTCCCATGGAAGCATATACACCACATACAACAATTCATACGTATCAGTTTAACCTTTTGATAAGACCTATTAAACCAAACAACTTAATGAACAATTTACTTGACAAGGCAACAAGGATTTGAGAAGAGTTTTGTGATCTATGAGCCTCTAAATCCCAAATTTTGGCCCTCTCCTCTCTAATTCCACTTCCAATTAGCTTATTTAGTGCATGGTTTCAAGAACAAGGGTTTTTCTCCGACTTCTAACCTCTGGAAGCGACTTTTGTCTGGGATTTTTCCCGGATTTGTGCTTTAGACCATAATTTACAACTCTGGTCCCTCTAGTTTGCACCTTTAATTAAGTATTGTCACAATTTATTATTTACATCCAACCCCCTTAACTTTTATGGTTATTTATTAGTTAACTAATTTCTTGTTAACTAACTATCTGTTAACTATTACTATTAGATTAGTTAACCAATATTTTTTTTTGAACGGCAGTTTGGCTCAGCGGAGTATCGGGACTGGTTACCCTGGACCTATTCACTGTCCTGAGTCCGAACCTCATAGCGAGAGAACCCGGGAGCGCCTCCCCCCCCCCCCCCCCCCCCATTTGCACCATCGGGCGGGAACCGGGCAAGCCCCTAAACCCTCCCTTGTGACTCAGGATCAAGCAACCCAATCCTTCATTTCCCACCAATATCCCACAAAGTGGTGTAAGTGAGACTAGAACATGGGTCTCTTCAACCACAAGGTTAGAAATTAACCATTACACCAACTTTGCTTGACAAAAATGAGAGAGCTAGGCTAGTTTTTTTTTTAATGGCTTATACACACACCCTCTAATAGATAACTACCGATTATGGTAAAGACTAATTAGAGTTTAACACGTGTTTAGTACAAAGTACTATTACATTAATTATTTATAAATCATAAATGTAATAATACTCCATAAAAAGAATCTGTTATTTTACATCTATCATAACATACAGAAAAATATATAATTATAATTATCATAGTATATAGAAAAATATAAAACAATTGGTTGATTAATTTAAAAAATATTAACCCAATAGAGTTCCATACCATATAAAATAAATAAATAATATAGATTATATGACGAGATTTGGTTCAAAATAAGAAGAGGATTTTGGTGGAAGCACTTCTTGACAAAATAAAATCTTTAGGGCTGGTTTGGTTTACGGAAATTTATGGAATTTCATTGGAATTGGAATTTAAATCTCATTTCATAATGTGTTTGCTTAGTTAAATTTGATGGAAGTGGAATTTGAATTCCATACTAGTCAGTGACCCGGGTAAATACCCGAGGCTGAAATATAAAAAAAATATGAAATGAAATATAACATAAAACTAAATTTGAAAAAAAAACTAAAAGGAATAATAAATAAATAAAAAGGAAATACATATAATGGTAAGTTACAAATTAAAAAAAAGAGACTTAAAGACAATGTTTGTTGTTACATTTGTTTGTCGACCATCTGCATCTAAAATTGAGATTTTAAGACATTTTTTGCTCTTCACTCTCGATAAAGCAACGCATAACTATCCATGCGAGAATAACGGGTTATTTAAAAATAATTGATCCTTTAGAAAGATATTGACTTTGCCTTTTGTTTATAGTCATTACAAAAAAACTGAAAGTAAAAACTGCCTTCTTTGAAACTTAAAAGCAGTTCGCTTATCTGTTGGAATAAATGAAACCATTTGAATAAATATTCGAAAGCCAATATTATTTGGGGATGTGATAACTGCTCCGATAACACGTTTAGTCGTTTACCCAAAGATATAATCTGAAGCCTTGTTCCATTGCATAAGCCATTTCTCTAATCAATTTTCAACAGTAGTCGATGATTTGGAATGCCAGATAAATATAAAGAATTTAGAATATAAATTGTGATCAAAGTTATCATGAACAAAATCATCTTGACATATACTATTTGAACTTAAGTACTCTTGTTCTTCACCTGGAACCAAATATAGGAAACGATTATTAATATCATCAATGACATCATTAGTAGGTGCAAGAACAACGCTTTCCTTCCAAAAGTATGGATCGTTAAGATTTTGAAGTAGGGTTAACAAACTCAATGAGATCGCTAACGGGATATGAATATACTGTATCCAAGTTATGGTCTTTTTGCAGATGTAGAGAAAACAAAACATGACAATTTGAAAAGGATTCATTAGCCGTTGCTGTTTGTTACCCTTTTCGTTGTGATAGTTGCATTCATTTCAATGCACACAATTAGATAAACATGAGACTTTAAGAAACTTGATACCTTTAAAATTTGTTAATATCCATATAAAGAATTATCTTTAAGAGGTTGACAATCAAACACCTATCGAATATGCACACCATACATAAGCCGAATACTATATAAACATAGTTCTTTTAATAATCATTTGAATTATAGAACTTGGCTTATAATAATCTTTTACACGCCAAAAAGCCATGTTTTCATGTAACTCCAATAAGTATATTCAAAATCCATTTTAGTATGATATGCTATGTGATGTGGAACTATGAACTCTTAATGATTCAATTCAAGTAGAGTAGCTAACCCTGTTACATAAACCTACATCTTGTCAGTGTTCAAGGTGTGGCAGCTTGGTATGCTCAGGGGTCACCTCTCCTTTATCCTCTGTAACCTAACCTGTAATCATTGAGTGAAGCTAACTTTGCCCAGCCATTAGTGACAACCTTGTTCCCAACATTTGTGGTGCCAACTGAAGAACTGCCAACTGAAGAACTCGGGAGCGAAATCTAGGATAGTGTATTCCATTCTAAAAACAGCATCTTGGTAACAAATAAATAAATAAAAGATCTAATGCAACATGACTAAAGAAACAGAGAGGGTTCTAAAAGTTGGAACATTCCCAATGTAAAACTTATTCGACCTATTACCTGACCAAAACAGAGAGGATTGGAAAGACCAAATTTTTGTAGTGACATAATTGCCCGTGGTATGGAGGATGCCTAATTTTATAAGTATCAACATCATTAAGCCATGCACCCACTTCTTATTCTTTTTGTTAAGCATCACGTTCCATTTGACGTCAGTAATTCAATCATAATAAAAGAAGCTTATTTTATCAGGATTCTCATAAGAAGAAAAAAAAAGGGAGTAACACCTTGGTGACTATTGACGGTTGTGGCTGTATGGTGGCATCTTCAATCTCTACAATAAAAATAAATAGATTACCTTGTTAATAACGTAGTTACTTAATCATATTAGTAACATCATAAAGTAATTATTCAAAGTTCAAGAAAAAAACTGGACTAATATGCCAGTGGGTCAGCCTAACCTGGCATGTATCAAAAACTACCTGTTTCGACCCGTTACCCAAATCATTTATCCAATCCCACCTACAACAGTAGAACCTGTATACTATTTGAAGTCTTCAACAACAACCCCAAAAACAAAATAAGCATTCACAACTCCATTCAAGATTACTTTTTGTATAGTGATTTGGGAACAATTCAAAAACATCACTTATGGAATTCAGCTTCCCCACACTACTAACTGAAGCTTCCCCTTGTACCTCCACAATTCTATCATTAGAGCAAAAACAGGCAGATTCTCTACACAACCACATTGGATGCATTCTAAATATAGAGTTTAAAACACACAAATGTATTAAAATAAAATAAAGTTAAATCATGATAAATAAATAATTTCCAACAAACCTTCTCCAAGTACTCAAAGTATACAGTATGAAGAGTCCTGGATGGTTTAAATTGTGGAACCTTGCTTCCCTATCAAGTTTCCAGCTTGCGTTGCAGCCAAAAGCCGCCTCGTGGAGATTGAAAAAAAAAACAGTAAGCAACGTTTATCTCTGTTAGCTATGACAATAGGAGAATCCATTCCTATGAATTAATAAATTATCAAGTAATTTGCATACAAATCGAAAATCAAGAAGCATACCTGTATCATTGAAATCGGCGACAAAGAAGTAAGAATAGGGTTTATCGAGGGATGATGGTGAAGGCGTCTGATGATGGTAGTGACGTCTGATGTTGAGCATGGAGAATCAAGATCCGTCGATGGTGGAGAATCAAGATTCGTCGATGGTGAAGAATCGAGATGGTTCTCCTCATATCTTCGACGGCGGTTTGCGGATTGCAACCTCCTCAAGGTCCAGTTTCGCGTAGGACAGCGGCAACGATTTGATTTGAAGACGATGAGGGGAGCCAAGCGATTAGGGTTAAGACTGACATATAGGTTATATATGTCGGGTTTAAAAAAATGGATCGTCTGGATGGGTCACAGGATCCGCGATGTGTATATCTTTTTTGTTGATTTTTTTTAATTGTAAATCGTGAGAAATTGACACATAGACACTTGCTTAGGTGGCTTCATTTCAATAAACACTAATCATAGGTGGCATACCTTAAAATGTGCCACCTGGACCATAAAAACTTGTGTTTAATATATATATAGATATAGATATAGATTTAATGTGTTTGTGTAACACCTCGGTTTTCAAGCTAAAGAGGATGTATGGATTTAAGTGACTTATGAATGTTCAATCACGTGGAGATGATAGAAGATTAAAATGAGGAACGTGGGCGAAAATGGGGCTCAATTATGAGTTGTAACGACGCGGGAATCGCGAAAAAAGTTTTAAGTTTCCGGCCAGATGCGCGATACGACCATATTACCTTAATCGGATACGGCCGTATTGTCAGGAGTGACACGTTTCTGACCATGGGTCAGTTCCCGTGCTGCGTGGCACAATATGGCCGTATTGGCTTAAGTGAATATGACTGTATCATGTTCAGGACTTTAAAAATATGATTTAGAGCCCAGACGCTCATTTCTTCAGGATTTCTTCACATAAGTCGTTCTAGGGGCTCTGTAATCGACCAAAGAGGCTTATTAAAGGCCGAGTTCAAGGCTTGAGGCTCTTTGGAGGATAAGGGTAAGTATACTCTTGAATTTGTTAATGATTTTGATGGATTTTGATGAAATGAAGTTATGAACGTTTGATTCAGTTCCATACAAGAAAGATTAAATAAGAGGCCTAAGATCATCAGGTATGTTTTGATTATACATGCAAGGTGTAATTTTCCATTTTTGGAAAGAATGGGTTAACGATGTGTTAAGTCCTATGATGATTCATGTAGCAAGGAATTGGTCATCTGAGAATCATCAGGAGATCATCTGGAGAAAGATCAGTAGATTGATCATCAAAAATCAAGGTAAGTACAACTCTTGATTCTAGTTGTACAACTATTTAAAGCATGTTGATGATTTGGGGAAATGGGGTATGTTAACAATCTCAGTAGTCTGTAAACGAAGATTATGAATGTGCTAACATGTTCGTCAAAGAAATTGAACCAAAAGCCCACTAAGATTGTCAAATTGCAATGATTTTGCTTGCTGTCTGATGAGCAATACACCCATATTCACATGAGTGAATACGCCCGTATTGAAGCATGGATGAATAGGCCCATATTTCGCATTAATGATACGGCCGTATTGGGTCATATAGTCGTATCAGTCAACGTATTTGGAAGGTATAGGTATTGGGATTTATTTATGTAAGATAATTTTGAGACATGCCGCGATACAGCCGTATTAGAGAACATGAATACGGTCGTATGCATGTTTAGGCAGATTGTGAAATTATGGTTAGATTGGGAAGTTTGAGCTAGTGATGTCTGGTGTGATTTGCAAAACTGAGTGATTGGTAGAATGGTATCCAAACGTTTCTAGGATGTCTTGATTAAGACGTCGGTTAAAGTGAGGTGTGGACATATTCAAGTAATTGTCAAATTAAGAGAATTGTTGAGCTAAGCTAAATTGAGTTCTATGAGTCTACTTTTAAATATTTTAATATTTGGGTTGGTATGCATGCTTTGAAGTGTTTTTTTTTTTTTAAATTGCTTATGTAAAGTATGGTTTCTTGTTAAATGTTTTACACTGTAAGGTATGGGTTATGGGAATGGCAGGGTTACGAGAAGTAAACAGTTCATGTGTTGCCACACTGCGATGTGGAGGTAACTATATGTTTTGAAAGGAGAAATGGTTTAAAGTATGGCTTTAAAAACGGTATGGTACCATGTGGTTATGGTATAGAAAAGATAAATAAATGATAATGAAATATTTTTAAACGTGGTGGAGCACCGTATGATTTTCAACGTGATAGAGAGTATGTTTTTAGAACAAGATAAATGGTAATGTAATGCATGCATGCATGAATGAAAGAATGAATGATTGGAAAGTAAACTTCTCGTAAGAGGGGTATCTCTCAATTGTGGGATGGATCTTTTCCGTTGGAACGACTCAAGCAAGATGTTAAAGGTTTAGTGATGACCGGCCTGGCAGAGGATCCTGGAATGAAAGACCATCATGGGATAGGGGATGGTCAGTTTAATGTTATGAAATCACGTAAGTAGTATATGTTGCATGTGATGTGTATGTAAATGAATGTGTTTTTTTTAATGAAACTTGTTATTAAATGAACTGTTAACAGCGTGAGCTGACTTTTAATCGTGCATATCAGGTAAGAAAGGAGACCCTTCTTGTAGCAAAGGAAAGTCGTCAGCTTAGTAGAACTAAATCTGTGCAGGAACCCTAGTGAAGGCTGGCATCTAGTATTCTGCTTATGTTTGTCATGTTTCCGCTGCTTTGTATGATAGATTGGACCTTTGAAATAAAGTTTGATGTTTCTGGTGCTTATATATTTCGTTTCTCATGTGCTCATGAGTAAATCTGACAGTGTGACGTCCCTTGGACCGCCCCCGGGATCAGGGAGCCACAGTTTCGTTGATAAAAGAATTGGAATTAGAATTTGATTAAATTCCATCAGATTCATTCATTTAATGTATTTCACATTCCTTCCTAATAATAAAATATTTCACATTCATTCAACACCGATGACTGCTACCACATCGACTCGATTGGACCCGATCGCTGGACAGAACCGACCAGACCCGACCCCCGGACCAGAGCGACCAGACCCAACCCCCGTAAGAAGTAACCGGATCCGACCCCCCACCGTACCAACCGAACCCTACCACGGAACGAACCAACCTGATCCCCCGCCCGGACCGGACCCGCCTCCCGAACCAAACGGACCCGACCCCCGAACCGAACAGGTCGCAACTCCCGACCGGACCCGCCCCTCGGACCGGCCGAACTCTACCCTTGGACCGCACTGACCAGACCCGAACAAACCCGTCGCCGGACTTGACCGATCGGACCCACTGCCCGACCACATCCATCACCTAACTGAACCCGAACGGACCCCCCGCCCGGATCGGACCAGTCGCCTGACCTGAACCGACCTATCGTCGACCAAAAGCGACTCTCCCCGACCAAGAAAATTCTTTAAAATTCCAAAACTTAATTTTATAAACTAATATTTTTAAACTTTTTTATATAAATTTTAATTCTAAATCCAATTCCTTCTGATCTCAATTCCTTCAAATTTCAATTTATTCAAATTCCAATTTCAATTCCTTTTTACATCCAATTCCAATTCAAATTTCGACGAATTCCATATACCAAACGACCCCTCGGTTTACTTAAGGGTCCAAATGACTGGAGTAATATTGAGGCGTTTGAGGCTAGGTTTTCAAGATGGAAAGCGAGCAAGCTTTCTATAGGCGGTACACTTACTTTTGCTAAATCCATTTTGGATAGCGTCCCCTTGTATTTCTTTTCTCTTTTCAAAGCGCCGGTGAAAGTTATTCAAAGGATCGAGACTATAAGGTTTATTTTCTTTGGGGTGGGGGTGTGGATAAAAGAAAATATCATTGGGTTAAGAAGGATGTATGTTGTTTGCCGGTTGATAAAGGTGGGTTGGGGTTGGATTCCCTCAAAAAAGTGAACCTCACGCTTTTAGCTAAGTGGTTATGGAGGTTTAACACGGAAGTGGATAAGATTTGGAGACGGGTGATCATAGGCTTTCATGGATCGAGGTAGGTCGGAAACCTTTGTCTTCTATAAAGAAGGCAACTGGGGTATGGTGCAATGTGGCTAGGGTGGAAAATAGTTGCCTTAAAAAAGAGGTGAGTTTGGATTGTTTTCTTGTGCCTAATAGGGTTAGGTGGAGGTGTTCGGTGACCCATCAAGGCTGTTTTCCGTTGCGCCAGCAGTGGAGGCTCAGGGAGGGTCAGGTAGGTGGTCAAAGTTGGTGCCCAAAGAAGTAAATTTAAAGTTTTGGAGGGCTTGTTTGGGTCGGCGTTGGTAAGCTAGACGAGGCTCAGGGAGGGTCAGGTAGGTGGTCAAAGTTGGTGCCCAAAAAAGTAAATTTAATGTTCTGTAGGGCTTGCTTAGGTCGGCTTCAAACTCGGTCAGGTCTAGTTAAGAGGGGGGTTGATATTCCCTCTGTTATTTG
>JBCNJP010011554.1:0-15894 GCA_039602395.1 Deinandra increscens subsp. villosa
GGGTGTGACAACTTTTAGACTTTTACGTTTTATACCCCTTAACTTGTTAACTCTTTAACTTTTCAAGTGTTTTTTTTTGTTTTAAGTTTTGTTGTCTTCTACTTTGACCACGAAACTTCTAACTTTTCTACTTTCATTTTTAGTATACTTTTATAGTTTTATACTTTCATCACAAGACTTTTAAACTTTTACGTTTTATACCCCTTAACTTTTTAACTTTCGTTGAACATACAAATTCAAAGCCACGCACCACAAGACTTTTAGACTTTTACGTTTTATACCCCTTAACTTTTTAACTTTCGTTATAGTTTTACACTTTCACCACGAGACTTTTAGACTTTTACGTTTTATACCACTTAATTTTTAAATTTTCGTTCAGTATACAAATTTAACCCCGCAGCAACGCGCGGGGTGGTAACCATCTCGTTATTACAATTAGAATTCCATTATTTTTAATGTGTCGTTGTGTAAGCATCAACCATGAATTGTTCAAGAAGCCTTCTCGCGTTTCCATCTTTCGGGACAACAGCAAATCGTATTTGGTGTGGATGACAATATGGAAGACGTACTTGACAAACCCTCAGTGGCTTCTTCAATTTTTCTATCTTGGATGAAGTGTAATCAAACTTATGACGAGGCTAGAAACCTTACATGCATTGAGTTCCCTACAAAGTTTCTAAACGACCTTAAATTATCAGGTCTTCCAAACCATCGATTGATTCTAAAGGTTGGTGTGTCTGTTATGCAAAAGATCCTTTATGTTTCCAAATTTCGGATTAGATCCTTTAACTAAATTAGTTACACGAGACATCCTTTATGTTTTAACTTGTTTCAAAGAAGGTCCTTTGTCACTAACGGGGTTAAAATTATTCGTTAAGTTAGGGGTATTTCCGTCATTTTACAACATCTTTTAATAAAACCCAAATAATGAAGAATAACCATTTTAAAAAAAATCACAGATTCGTTAAAAAAAATGAAACAAGATGTTGTAAAATGATGAAAATACCCTAACTTAACGGATAATTTTAACACTGTTAGTGATAAAAAAACTCTCTTTGAAACAAGTATAAATAATAAGAGATGTCTCCCCTAATCTAGTTTAGTTAAATTGACTTAATCCAAAATTTAAAAATTTAAGTAAGGAAAATTGGATTTAAATAATCCAGGTTTTCTTTATTTGCAACTAATAATCCCACATTTAACATTGGCATCTGTTAGTCCCACATTTACACTTGTTTATTTCCAATGGTCACTCCGTTAAAAAAATTAACGGAGTTAACGGAAAATTAATGAAAAGTGACGTGGCTGGTGAAGGCCGCCACCGACGACCTCCAAATCGCCGGAAAATGACTAAAACCACAGAAACACATCAATTCTTTCACTTTAATGTCATTAATCAAGTTAAAAATATTTTGTTTCATATTAAAAATATTCCGTTTCATGACATTAAAGTGAAAAAATGGATGTGTTTTTGGGGTTTTAGTCGTTTTCTGGCGGTTTGGAGGTCGCCGGCGCCAGCCTTCACCAACCACGTCACTTTTCCGTTAACTCCGTTAAATTTTTATAGGAGGGACCATTGGAAATAAACAGATGTAAATGTGGGACTAACAGATACCAATCTATCTATCTATCTATCTATCTATATATATATATATATATATATATATATATATATATATATATATATATATATATAATAAAAGAAAAGTTTTTGGCATCACAATTTGCCATGTGATACCACCACATTCATTCTCAACAATTTTTCCCGCCAATTCTCCTAATTATGGAAGTGATTTGTATTTCTAATTTTTTATTTATTACATTCTAAATTATTTAATAACCAATTATTTAATTACTAAATACATAATTGTCTTAAATTATGATTGTATTTATAGTTTTTTTTAAAAAGTCATCCGTATAATACACGGGGATAAAAAACTAGTGTTAAATGTAGTATTATTAGTTGCCAATAAAGAAAACTCTGATTATTTAAATCTAATTTTCCAGTAAAATATAAATAACATTTTATATGTAATTTCTCGAAAATCGAAAATGAATAAAATAATACATTTCACACACAGTACAAGTCAACCACACAATGAGACAAGGATGCCCTTACCAACCACCGTTCAGAACAACATTTCGGCAACATTCTCCATTAATCTGCTGGCGAAGAAGATCGAGGTAGAAATCGAAGGGGTGATTGAAATCAAATTGTTCTCGTCTTGTCATCTCAATCGTTCCTCTCTTGCTTAACCATAGGAGAGGTAAAAATCAAAGACTACTGTGTGTTTGAAGTAGTGAATGATCGTTTAGTCTGGTGCACTTAAGTTTACATCTGCGATTATATATCTGGTTTTGGGGGTGTGTGAAGTGATGAATCGAATCCACTTATTTGTTTCGCAAAACAACTAATCGCCGTTTGCATCTCCGATTTGGCCGGTACTCCTTTTCGTCTCTTATAACACTTCGGAAAATCTCGAATTTCAGTTAGTAAAACAAAACGATTACGTTCAACAGTTAGCAGGTTCCCGTGTATAGAATATCAGGTCCTAATCTATTGAATCGCAGGTTCCAGTCCTTGAATCTATCAATTTGAAGGTTTCTGGTATTTTGTATGTGGCTCCAAACAATGTTTCTGGTGTTTTGGATACCGGAAATTTTTCTCAGGAGACAAACAACTTTTATGGTGCTGTGCATAATTTATGTTTTCGAGCAATTATAAGAAACCCTTATGACCTGACTAGTTTCTAAGACTGCCTGAGTGCCTGTTTGCACCTGAAACCGACCCGACCCAATAGTTCTTTTGCACAAAACTCATCAGAAATGATTTTGTTGACAAGTGAATATGAATTTCTTTTACTATACAGAATATGAGGGTGCCTGACTACACTTGGTTGTGCGCTGTGTTTTAAACTCATTTCATTTGGCCACACACAGCTCCAATATTTTACAGCCTGGTTTTCACTTATACCAGTTTAAGCATATGAATGGCATCTTCGTCAACCTCTATCTCGGCTCCCGCGCCTTCTTCTAGGTTTTGGAAATATGATATATTTCTTAGTTTTCGAGGAGAAGATACACGCAAGACCTTTGTTGATCATCTCTACGAGGCTCTCAGACAACAAGGGATAAGTGCTTACAAAGATGACACAAACCTTCAAAGGGGCGAATCCATTGGTCCATCCCTCTTAAAGGCAATTCAAGAATCACATATTGCACTAATCGTATTCTCTAAAAACTATGCTAATTCCTCTTGGTGTTTGGACGAGCTTGCATATATTATGAAATGTAGAGATGATAGAAGTCAAATCGTTATCCCTATATTTTATAACGTTGATCCCTCGGATGTCAGAAAACAGAAAGGGGAATTTGGACAAGGATTTTCTGAACAAAAGGAGGATAACAACATCAAAGTCGAATCATGGAGAAAAGCACTTGTGGATGCAAGTAACCTTGCTGGATGGGAACCCAATAACATTGCCAACGGGTAACTTTCTTAGTGGTTTAAGATTCTTTTTATCAGTGTTTTTACAACATAATCAAAACTTGGACGTATTAGACTTGTATGAGGTACATATATAATTCTACTTGGCTCCCCAAAAATCTGATAGTAATTATAGTTATGTTAAAACAATTTTACTAATTTATTTTAGAAAGGCTAACTCACACACCCAATAAATTTACTTCTATATCTACATCAGTGTCTACCATGTGACTAGAACCCTTAATCACTTGAGAAGAAAACACCTGTAATATTCTACTTGATACGGCTACACTAGAAGTCATTTGTTAACAATCTTGCTAAATAAATTGAATCAAAGATCACAATCATCTGTGGTTAAGTTATTGTTTTGTGTCACTTCATTTTTTTCGTTTCATGATGTAATAGAACTAATCACTCAAAAGCTGCAGTTGGAGAAACAAAATAAATAAATAAATGAATATTATACTTGAAATTTACGACTAATTTATATACAATGTGCAGGCATGAATCACAAGGCATTGAAAAAATTGTAGATGTGATATCAAAACAATTGTCTTCCTCAAACTCATATGTTGATGAAAGCCTTGTTGGAATGGAGACCCGTTTAGAAAGTATGAAATCCCTACTAAAAGTTGGGACAGGTGGTGTGCGCATTGTTGGGATATGGGGGATTGGAGGTGGTGGTAAGACTACTCTTGCGACTTCTGTTTATACAAATATATGTCAACATTTTGATTGTCACTGCTTTATTGAAAATATTCGGGAGGAATCAAGCAAAACTAACGGTTTAAAAGCTCTGCAAGAAAAGATTTTGTCAAGTGTTTTGAGAAAAGAAATAAAAGTGCAAAGTGTTATGCTTGGAAAATTTGATTTAAAAAATAAGTTACGTGGTAGGAAGGTGTTAATTGTTCTGGATGATGTGGATGATCATGAGCAACTTAAGGCTTTAGCTGGGTCACAAGATTGGTTTGGTGATGGGAGTCGAATAATAATTACAACTAGAGATCAACATTTGCTAAATAAACACAAGGTAGATGATGTATCTCGTGTCCTTTTACTATCAGATGCTGAGGCCTTTTGTCTCTTTAATAAACATGCATACAACGAAAATGAACCTGTAGAAAATTATAGCATACTTTCGTCACGTGTGGTTTCTTATGCTGGTGGACTCCCGTTAGCCCTTATAATATTAGGTTCTTTTCTATATGACAAAAACAAGAGTGAGTGGATGGGCACTCTCGCTAGACTGAAAGAGATTCCAGAAACTGAAATTATGGAAAAGCTTAAAATTAGCTATGATGGACTCAAACATGTTGAGAAAGAGTTATTCCTAGATATTGCATGTTTCTTTACAAGTAGAACAACTGATGAGACGGCGATGGAGATACTTGAAGCTAGTGGGTTTTACCCTAGTATAGGGATAAAAGTGTTAAGACAAAAGGGTCTCATTACTACTTTAGATGGTAAGTTTGACATGCATGATTTAGTTCGGGAAATGGCATTATACATTGTTCGAGGTGATCATCCTAACAATCTCGAAGAACACAGCAGGATTTGGCAATCTAAAAAAATTGAAGAAATGTGTTTCGGGAATGCAGTGATTAAGGTTAAGATACTTTTTTTTATATAAAATATATTTTATATTTTATATGTGCATCGTTTAATATATAAGTGAGATATAACTTTACATGATGCTTAAAACTACTGTTTTCCTTTGTTGCAGGAAAACTACAAGACTGAAGCAATACTTTATAATAGTCAGATGTTTTTATTGAACGTCTCTGACTTTTCTAAGCGTCTTTCAAACATGAAGAAATTACGGTTCCTTGATGTGTGTATGCCTGATTATATTAGACCTAGTGATCAAGAGGTTTCAAGGAATTCCTCTTTACTCTCAACATTTTTAAAAGGATTAGCTTCTGATACTAGTGAAAGAATTGAAGAGCCTTGTGATATCGGGCTATTGAACTTCTCTAACATTTCTACGTGTGCTGAAACATGTAAAGAAGGGCCTACTTTTCTTTCAAATGAGTTACGGTTTATTCGCATGTCTTGTTATTTTCAAAGGTCGTTGCCATTGAATTTTCAACCAAAGAAGCTTGTTGTTCTCAAACTTGAGGGTAGCTTGCAAGAAGAACTTTGGAAGGGAAAACAGGTACATTTTAGATATGCTAATATATATTATTTAATAATGTATTATTCAAAATTTTGATATCCGATAAACAAATTTAATCTTTAAATCTTACATATAGACCTCCTTAATTTCATCTTATTGTTCACTCTCTATTATATAATAATACTAAACAATATTATCTTTCGGATCTTCTGTTTTATCTTTACCATTATAGATTTATTTACTTTTTAATTGTCTTTCATGGCATACAATTTACAAAGTTGATTCAGATGTTGATAAATTCCTGAACTTTATTACAGTGGATAAAGCTGGAGCTATGTATAACTAGAAAAATGAGCCAACCTTGATCATTTTTTCTTCTAATTATTATATTATTTTTATCTATTGTTTCCACTCTCAAGTCAATAATATATACAAAGAGTTTTGATGTAACATATTTGGAGTTAGAAAGCCTTATATCTATAACTGTCCTTTAGAAGCTAGAAGGTGGTTGTTAGTGGTCTGAACAAGAAACACATTATTCTCTTTCTTCTTATCAGCTTGTTTCCTTCGACTTTATGTAAAAGCCCTAAACCCTAGAACACCAACCGTAGTTGCCCATGCATATTATAGTTTTAGCTATAAATATTATGTTGTTGTCACTGTTAACTTATTGTTATACCAAGAATACTAGAACTCACGTTGGTTTATTCATAAGAGAAGGCTGCTATATATAGCAGTACTTACAATGACTCGATCAAACCAAGCTGAACAAAATACGCCACTAAGCAGCTAAGCTACAGACTCGGTAGTCGGTAATTCCCTACAAATCAGGTCAATTACCAGATTATTTTGAACAAATAATAACAACCCAATAACGTCTATCTTTGAATTATTCTCAACAGTCACCACATAATATCCTACTACGTACCTTGACTTGTATGAATTACATGATTGGTGTTGTTATAAGATGGATCCAATCACTTTTACAAAGACGGTCAGCCATCATCATCCCAATACAAAGCTTAAGCCATGGTTGGTCACCTAAAACACTACTACTATTCTGCCATATATCTATTGCTCTCCTTCGTGATCACAACCCATAGTTCAGCAGCTCCAAGACCTAGTGCATGTTGAGAGTCTTTCTCACCTTCAATTATGTGTGTGGTTTTCGCTTTTGTTTTTATTTTGAGGTGGGGGTGGGGGAGGGGGAGGGTGTTTATTAAATGATATCGTTATTTCACAAACTTTTGAGAAATAGTATCGACACATTAGTGCCACTAAATATTACTTTGTCTGACTATTTTTTAGTATGTTAAATATTTAATCAACAATCATATACCTTTTTTAATTATATCAATTTAAATTTACATTAGAATACAGAAGTGATTCTATGTTCGTCTAAACAGGTACAACCTGCTCACTGGACTACACATGTATGTGCGACATGTTATACTTTATTTATTTTTATGTATTGTTTACATATATGAATCCTAATTTTCATGAACTCGTGTCATATTGATAAATATATGTTCAAAATTAACTTTTGACTTTTCTCCACTTGAATGTAATAGGATCTACCAAACTTGAGAACAATTGAACTTTTTCGGTTGTATAACCTAATGGAGACTCCTGATTTTGATGGACTTCCAAATCTTGAAAGATTTATGCTGTGTGCATGTACGCGTCTAGAAGAGATTCATCCATCAATTGGACGCTTGGAAAGGCTTGTTTGCTTAGTTATTCAAGGTTGCTACAATCTTAAGCAGTGTCCACCTGTTACCAGGTCAAAGAAACTCGAGACTCTTGTACTCTCTGGATGCAACAAACTTTTCAAGATCTCAGAGATCAAACAGAACATGGGCAATTTTAGAAATGCTGATTTGGAAAAGAATGGGAATGAATTTGTGTCAGATATCCAACAGCAAAGTGTATTCGAAGTGTCCCGTCAACTTGATGGTCACACAAAGGACCTTACCGATGTAGAATATTGTTTAGAGAATCATTCTTTACTTCAGAACAACATCATCAACCATATAGGGTTTCAATCTTTTCATGTAGGCTTAAGAAAGTTGGATCTCCGCTGGTGCAATTTGGTAGATGAAAACTTCTGCTCTGATGTTTTGGAGTTGTCCTGCTTACAAGAACTTGATCTAAGAGGAAATGAATTTTCCCAAATAAATTTTAGCCTCTTGCAACTTCCTCGGCTAAAATGGCTCGATGTTTCATCATGTAAAAAGCTTATAAAACTGTCAGAGCTTCCATCAAGTATAGCTGTTCTTATAGCTGAACATTGTTGTTCCCTTGAATCTCTTGGAGATGTTTCACACTGTAAATGGTTGTGGAAAGTCTCACTTATGGGAGAGAACAAACTAGGTCTGCTTAGTGGTGACATACTACTAGATTCCATGTTCCAGGTTAGGGGTCTACCTTTTACACATAAATCTTGCTATAAATCCATGCAAATATAAGACAAATCTTAAATCAATCATATATAATTCAATGTGTTCTTTTATGTGTTAGGGAAATGGTGTAGAAGAACACTTTATCAGTTTCGCTCTCACAGACCTTGAGCTTTGGAAGGGGTTTGTACGCAGGCGTGATTGGAAGAAGAGGTTTATATTGCAGCTTCCATCTAATTGGCATAATGAAAATTGTGGGTTCATAATAGCAACTGTTTCCCGAGCATTCACCACGCGTATTACCATGAATATCAATCAGGAGCTAGACGAAGATTGTCATTCTGAACTTTTGCAGGAGTCTAATGAAGCACTAGAGCCTGATCATCATTCAACTATATATGTCGGATACGTTTCATTTACTTCATTGCGGCACACTGCATGGTTGAATCCGGCAAACAAAATGATTTCGTTTTCTTTAAGTAGTGAAAATGAGTGCTCAATCGTAGTTGAACTCGTTCCTAGGAAAAGTAAAAGTGATCCTATGCAAAGAACATATGTGGGTACAGATGGCTCAGAATTTTGGAATGAGAGTGAAGATAGCAAGACATTTACAATCCAACTTTCAAACACAAAGTCCTCTATAGATATTTTGTGGCGTCCTTGCTACTGGCACTAGTGTGACAAACACATTCTCGGTTCATAGTTCTCACTCTCAAACTTTTCTATTAAATACTAGCTAGATTATATGTCCGTGAGCTTCACGGTTGTGTATAAAATTTTATAATACATATTAATCATTAAAGTAAGACAACTTTTGTTCAAATTATAGTTTCAAATCACAAAGCTAATAGGCCGGTATAATATCGAGTTAGTTGATATTGAAGATTGAATGGTTGTTTCGTTTGAGATAATAGATCTGTTATTAAAAAAAAAACTGAAATACAAACACATCTATGAAGGAAACAAAATCTATAAAAAGTTCCCATTATCGGATTAAGGTTTAAGTTCAATTGTCTAACGTAACAAAATACATATAAAAATACCAATACAAACTACAAGTAATCAAAAACTTTTTTGTATACAACATTAGATGTCCAGCAAATTTAATGTTGTATACAAAGAAGTTTTTTATTACTTATAATTTTTTATTTAAGTGAATTTCAAAGTAGCATGTTGGAAACACGGACCTTTAGTACTAATTCATTAATGTCATATAACGAGTTGGGGACCCGTCCGCGCGTTGCGGCGGGCCACCCTTGTTGTCAAAGTAGTAGGAAACCACAAAAGATAATAAAAATAAATTAGAAAGCTTTAGGGGTAGAAAATATAAATGTATAAAACTTCGGTAGCCAAAACGGAGAACCAAAAAAAACAAAAGTTGAAAACCTAAGGGGTATAAAATGTAAAATTATAAAAGTGGCCAAAGTAGAAGAGGAAAAAACTTTAAAAGAAACATAACAAAAGTTAAAAACTTAAAGGGTATAAAAGTATAACTATAAAAGTTTCGTGAAAGTATGCTAAAAACGAAAATATAAAAATTAATAGGCATAAAACGTAAGAGTCTAAAACTTTCATTGTAAAGTATAAAGTTATACAAAAGATGTGTCCAAAGTTAAGAACCTTAAAATTTGTGGTCAAAGTTAAAAACACTAAAGTTTATGTGATCAAAGTTAAAATACAAAAAGTTTGTGACCATATTAAAAAATCCTAAAGGTGTTATGTGGCTAAGTAAAACAAAACAAAAAAAAAGGGACCTAAAGTGTAGAAAACCAAAAACTTGTGGTCAAATTAAAAAGAACTAAAACTATCTTATTTCTTTCAAATCTTAATTGTAATTACCTAATATATCAAATCACAAGTCTAAGGTGTTCACTGAAAGTTCACTATTCCCTTACTGTTACCTTTCCACATCAGCTTAACTTTGCATCCCTATTGGTAGTTTTGGGCGGTGGGCATGTGGCTGTTTTGTTTGATTTTTTTTTCTTTCAGCGTTGACATGAAACTTTTTATATTATGTTTTCTAGATACATTTCAATATAATCATTTGGCGCAGCGGTTTGTGTATTAGTAATGTTAACTTCTGGGCGCAGTTTCGATTCTGTTGCCTTTTTTTCCGCCTTTTCGTTACAATGGATTTTTATCATTTGTTAGATTGGGCGGCTAATGCTTACAATATGAGATTAAACAACACGTGTCTCACCAAAGCTACCACGTTTCCTTTTTCTCTGCTTTCATTCTGCAGCTGGCACCCTATATCTCCCCCTCTCTTTATCTCCCACCAAATCCTTCCAGATTCCATGTCTCCCACCACCGCTTAAATCTCTTCCAACCACCACCGCAGCCGCCGCCACCTCCGGCAACCAATCCGTCCAGCCAATTTCGCCATCCATTCACCCGGCCCATAAAAAAACTCCGTCGAAAAGTCATTAAATCCATCTTCTTCGCAACCGCCGCCATGTCTCTACTTTTTCCTCTCTCCATTTTACCTCACCGATGCTTCATCTCCGCCCTAACTCTCTCAAAGGAGAGATCACACTTTCTATCTCTTTCCTTTCTATTCCTCTGTACTCTTTCTATCTCTCTCTGAAGCTTCATCCCTTTCCTTTTCCGTCCGATCGTTGTGGTTGTTCGACCACCATTGCCGTTCTACCGCTGTCGTCGTTCGCTGCCGTTCAAGATCTGAGAATGTTGCAGTGGTGGTGTTGGTTTAATGCTTTCGTAAGTTACGTATAACGTTGTACGGTACACTGCTGCAATTTTTAAGAAATCCGGTGTTATTTAAGTTTCTCATAAGTTACGTATTACCTTGCAGGTACGGTTGTTCCAACGACGTTTGGTGCAGGTGATTTCGTGACATCGAAGGTACATTTATTTGTTTAATTAATTAGGTTTGATTTGGATGTCAATCACATGTTTTCATTTGGCATTGGACTATTTTTGAATCTGAATGTATTTTTCTTACCAAATGGTTACATGTAACTTGAAGGATAACTTACTTTGGGGATGCGGTGGTTTACCAAGCCTGCTGGTTTGAATGGATCCTTTATGAAATGATTTTGAGTATAGATCTGTACATGGAGAAAATAATCACATAAACAAATTTAATTAATATGTTACTTGGGTTGACGTGAAAGTCAATAAATATCTCAAAAACTATCTTGGTCACAACCTCAAGGTTCATGTAGGGAGATTACAGAAAGGTTTGTCTCTTCATTACCATATAAATACCTTCTGTATGGAGCTTCCCTCATATATGTATGCTGGTAAGAGTAATTGCTACTCCTGTGAAGTTATTAGCGTTGAATGATTTTCATTGCAGAGCACCGCCATTAGGGTAATCTTCATTTTTTGTTGGTTACTTTCTGGTTGCAGAGCACCGCCATGTGGGTTCAAATAATATTTTTTTTGGATTGCAGATTTGGACTTTGGAGGTATCTCATCCTTCTTACTAGGTATTGCTTTTTTAATTTTTGTTTATGGGTGCATGTTATGTGTTTGATGAAATGCTTTGATTGAATTTTATGTATTAGAAGGCATAACTACTGATCAAGGTATTTGATTGTTTTTTTTTTCTACAAATTTCATTTGAATGCATTGGAATTTATCAATTTTGTATTGATGTTTCATGTTTCAAAACTGTTACTAAAATTTTTATTTGAGAGCATAAATGGTTATCATTTTTATTTAGGTATTTGATGTTTATTCTTTGAAACATTAAGGGAGAAGCCTAAGTGCCTAACAGAAGTTAATATACACATTCAAATTCATTTGATCAGGAAATTTTGATTTGGTAATATGAGAATTCAAAACCTGTTAGCACCAGTCCACTATATTTTTATAATTACTCTGTTGTCAGTTTCAAATCATTATTGGTCCAAATCAGATTTCATGAAAGTAAAGTGTGTTCTTATGAATAATTTGGGTTTTTTTTTTGTTTGTTGCAAGTAATATGTTTACCTCTTCCATAATTTGGGTTTTTTTTTTGTTGCAAGTAATATGTTTACCTCTTCCTTAGACCCGCTAATCTGCACCATTTGGTATGTTTCTTTTACTTGGTTGTTACTATTTCCGTTTGTTATATATGTTTACATATTTGTATAACAACTCTTTTTTATATGATATCGATGTCCTCTTATTACTCGAACGAGCCTTAGTTTCTGCTATATATTTCTTCTCTTCAAAAGAATCATAAATTGGTTGCTTAAATTTCATGTTTACTTAGATATGAGCCAAAGCTAAACTTAAATTATTTGACTTTAGAATTATTGAATTTCTGTGTTCTTAGTGATTTTATTTTGGTTCACATTTTAAAGATATATCCCTTTTCATTCCCTACAGGTTTCAAATTTATTTTCTTCATATGATAAGACTTTAGACATTAGAATCATTAATGATATTCCTTTTCATTTGCTTTTTCAGTCTATTATGACATTTTGGTTTGCCTATATTCTATCATGTTAGTTATTTATATGTTAAAGGATGCTAATGTTGTTACTCTGATTATATCTTGGCAGGATTGTTGTTGTTGCTCTACTCCCATATTTGTGTATTGGTATGTGCTCTTTGATTCATGGTGCTTTTCTTATCATCCTAAAACTTATTTAGTCCATGGTATATGTTACTTTGTTCATGGTTCATGCATCAGTTGCTTTAAGAAAATCATAAACTGAGATTTACTTTATCAGTATCTGTCCCATTGGCTTTTAATTACATGATAAGACTTTAGAGTTTAGAGTCATTTCATTACATGGTTTATTTAGAGTTGAAACTCATTCTATGGAGTTTTGTGTTTTATATAAGCATAACATTCATGTGTTCCAAACTATATTAGTCATGATATGTGTATCATCTGAGACCTTAAATCTTAATTATTACATTTTGGTTTTCCTATTTACTGTCAGGGAAAATGAAGGTACCTCTCAACCTTAAATTTGATTATTTCCTTATCTTTAACAACACAATTCCACGGCTCCTAAAACTCCTGTAGAAAAAACACCAAAGCGTTATGATAGGAAAAATGAAGGTACCTCTCTTTCATGTTAAAATCACTTCATATAACAACACATACTATAATATAACTAAATATACAACTTTAGACTATTCAACAGCTAAAAGGAGTAAGGAAAAGGATGATTGACATGATGGTAGCAACAAAGAAAGGAGCAATTTTGATGCATAAATAAACCTTACATAGCTCCATGGATATGCTTTTGTTTTGGTACATATTATGTTGTGAAGGGATAGAATGCCACTTGATAAAGGTTCATGCTGGAGAGCATTTTAGGAGAACGTTAAAACAAGAATCTCTAGGTCCAAGTCAGATGCTTTTGATGTAAAAATATCTTTTGCTTATCGAGTCAGATGCTTTTGATGTAAAAATATCTTTTGTTATTATCAATGTAATAACATCTAACGACACCTTATTTTTGTAAATACATATGAAGGTGCACTTTATTAATGTAAATTATTACTATCTTCTATTTAAAATATTAATAAACTTTACTAAAATTTAACAAACCGCGGCAACGCGCGGGCAATTTACTCGTATTATATAATAATCAAAGTCCAAACACACCTTTTCATAATTGTTGAAACCGTCTTAAATTACCTTTTATTTACCCATATTGTTTTTCTTATACGAAACCAAGTCAGACATATAAGTATAAACAAATATAATGAAAAACAAAAAACGAAAACATCTTCACCTAGACACTTAAGGTAAATGAAAGGCTAGAAACGTAAATAAGTTCGTTTTCGTATAACTCTTAGAGCTTGTTTGGGATTGCTTTCGAAAACTGCTTTTGGCTTTTGGAGTCGGCAAAAAGACACAAAATACCCCTCCAAAAGCTAATAAGTCATAACATTTTGGCTTTTTGCTGCTTTTGGAGGGGCATTTTTGACTTTTTGCCTCCTTCAAAAGCCAAAAGCAGTTTCTAAAAGCAATCCCAAACAAGCCCTTAATTAGCTCCTGAATTTCGAATAAACTCAATTTCTTTAGCAGTTTCTCTAAGTAGAAAAAATGTTCCATCAAAGCTCATATCGTTAACGAACCAAAGTAAATTAAAAAAAAAGTTCCTAACAAAGCTCATATTGTTCAATGATGCTACCTAGTAGCTATTACGACCCATGCTACCTAATACGACCCTCTGATTCACAACTTGAAGCATTTTGCACCTAAATATTACACCAAATTTGAAAGAATTTATTCTAATCAAATTTTCGGTTAAGAAGGAAGCTCCGGTCAACTTCCTGACAGACCCGTCTGATGGACGATCAACTCTTAGACCGGCTGACATCTTGGTCTTTGGATGGAAGGGGGGGGGGGGGGGGGGGGGGGGGGACACGCATGCTTGGATCTAACTGGGGTCTCCCCCTTGTGGGCTTGGGGGTCGGTGAGTTCAAGGTGGGTCAGGCGGCTTCTAAAGCGGCTGCGGCTGTGGGGAAAGTGAACAAGCACGAGAAAGCGTGTCTTGAAAATTAACATGTGTTTGTTCCTTTTGATTTTGACACCTTTGGGTTCCTCGCCCTTGAGGCCGCTGAAACTTTGTATAGAGTCCAACGGGTCATACATGGTAACGTTGTGACCCCCGGTTCTTTGAATGTTGTTTTCACGCATCTTAGTTTTGCTATTCAGAAGGGTTTGGCTGCGCAGCTTGTTGCCCGCCTCCCTTGGTTGTCAGGGTGATTTGTTTTTCTGTTGTTTTACCCAAGATTGGATGAATAAAAGATGTATTTTGGTGGAAAAAAAATAGAAAATAAATAAATTAAGAAATCATTACTTGACATGCGTAAAGTCCCTAAGAGTTTTGGTTCGAGATCTGGAAATGTTCATGCTAGAGCATGCCTTCGATGTCCTAATGACGTTGTTGTCCAAAATTTCTTTGGGTAGATTCTCCATTTCAATTAACTTTCTCAACTTGCAAATCCCAATTAAATAATAACGAACACATGAATAAGATTGCATGTAGATCATATACATAATAATTAAAAAATAAATATTTGAACACATAAATAGTTAAATATAAGTCATAAACATAATAATTTTGAACAAAAAATGTGTGTAACATACTTCTATTATGATGAGATCAATTTTTATCACAAGCCTTACACATCTCGATGATCTCACCACCATTCAAGTAACTTAAAGGCGTGCAAAACTTATCATGTTACCATATGGATGAACAAGGAAACTTGCTTCCCGACGGTTTAAATAAAGCTGAAAAAGTCCATCCTTAACGTGTAATAATATCAAGTGTTAATCGCGCAAGTAGTTTAACTGATTTACGAAGTTTGCGAATGAGTTTGTGTATAACTTTATTAAAAAGTGTATATATTTATGGTTCTTTTTTCCATTATCTTGGTGTCTTAAACAAAAATGATATGTGAACTTACCTATAGAAAACTCATAGCAACATCATCACACTTAGAGGCGCAAAGATTGGTTATTTAGCAAGAGGATCTGGTTATTATAGTTGTATTTATAGTATATTTATTTGGATCGCAGCCGTTAAGATTTAGTCATAAAAATTTATAATTATAATAATAAACATAAAATATATTTATTTTTTAATAATAAACAACACAAAATACACTATTTTCAAACGGATGAATTAAAATTATGAAACCAAATAAGATTCGATAGTTTTTATCAGGTAGTGACAGATTCCTCTAACACTGGGTCAATCCCTCGGGTCAGCAACAAAAGGGGGGAAAAACACAATTACAAAAATATTTAAATAGATATTACCGATTTAAAATTAAAATAAATATGAATGACAGATTCCTCTAACATTGATGCATGATAATTCCATTTTCAAAATATTAAACATGTAGATCTAGGATTTACAAGCTCAAAAAGAACCATAACTATGTTGAAAGATGAATTAATAAAA
>JBCNJP010011555.1:0-15889 GCA_039602395.1 Deinandra increscens subsp. villosa
AAACTTACGGGTTGTTACAGACGTCCACCAAAGTCCTAGATTTAGCACCGAGCTTAGCCTTAAATTTCTTAGAGGTTCAAGCTTAGGGGCTCTAAGAGTCACCTAATCTGATGGAACATTGGGCTCTAATACCAACCTGTCACACCCCGCCCCATCACGCCTTGCCAGACGCAGGGGAGAGGACATGGGACCAGTCGCTCGTATCAGAACACGTAAGAGCAAACAGATAAATGTAAGTAATGCAAGTTCAACACACACAAACGGACGACCCGTCCAATGCAAAATCAAATACAACCCAAAATAGACTTGAATACAATAACTCTTAAGTGTTAAACATAAGTCTATGCCCAGGCAGAACCTAAGGCTACCAGCACGGTCAAGGAACAGACAAACAACAAAAGATAGTCATGATGAGGAACAAATCCAAAAGTCAACAAAATAATCCCCAACAAATATAAAACCAACTCGTCCCTAATCCAAACGTGACATCCACCCATAGCTTTACTTACCTGCACATTAACCAAAAATACATCAACAACAAAAGTTGTTAGTGAGTCATAACGCGTTTGACTCAAATACAAGTTTCCACAAATCAATTAACAACATTGTGCCTATTATAAGTTCATACGGTTAAACCAGCACTCCGGGGGTATGATCCTACGACCGCATGTCTCGCCTTGTGGACTAGGTATATACGCCATCACCCGACCCCTAATGGGTCCAACAAATGGGTATAAGACACCTTGATCTACCTCTATAGCTATATTGGTGCTATATATGTCTTTGTGGCCAAACAATCAGGCCCAAATTAACCATACTAATCAACATGAACGTCTCGTAACATGCGATTTCAATTTATAACATGGTAACAAATACCTAAGCACGGTAACAACAAATAAGTAACAGTTTGACATGGTTCATGTACACCCCAAAACGTTAAAAAGTTAAAGTTGGGGAAAACCTATCAACTCACAGGGTATCAAGTGGTGAATCAAACAAGCGTCACAGGGTACGAGAATCTAAACGTCCGGGTTTCTCATAGTTGCAAGTCTATTAATACGATATATGTATCAGAACCTATCCACAAGTATATATGCACAAATAATCGATAGCAACAATCCACACACAAACAGGAAGTTTAACAACATTCTCGGGAACGTACCGAGCGATCACCCGACACCCGACGAGATCATCGGGCCCAACCGAGTAGTGAAACATCACTACTGGAAACCAATATGCCCATACTCGTAAAAATAACCAAACCGGGTCGCTCGATATTTCCCAATTCACAAAACCAACAAAATTACCAAAGCTGCCAGGGGAAGAAAGTGCAGATCACCATTTTGTTGGACAGAAATTGGTGACAGTCAGTTGAGTGGCCCTGAGCTAATATTTGAAACAACTGAAAAGATATTTCAAGTCAAGAATCGTTTGAAAGCTGCCAGAGATAGGCAAAAGAGCTGCGTTGACAATCGTCGTACGCCATTAGCGTTCGAAAAAGGTGACTGCGTCATGTTAAAAGTATCACCCTGGAAAGGCATCATTATATTCGGTAATGTTAGAGCATTATATAGTTCGTCGTATTTTTTCTCGCAAAAGACAAAAATAGTGTCTGATTTTGTATCGCATTTAGTTTCAATATCTGAAAATATCAAAAAGATTTTAGGTGTGATATAAAGTTTTGAAAAGTCAAAAAGATTTTATTTCTAATTTGTTTTCAGTTGATCAAGACGAGATACAAATCAAATTTAATTTAAATTGAATTTCAAAAACAAAATTTTGTGTTTTCAGATCCTATAACGCAAGTATCCATGTTGGTTGGTCAATTTTCTTTTGTTTATAACTCCGTCTCAATTTGAGGGGGGCGTTTCTTTAAAAAATACCAAAATAGTGTGTCGTTTTTCAAATGGTAAAAATGAAAATCTAAAAATGGAGTTTGTCATTTTTAAGGGGAGAAAAATTGAAAAAGATAAAAAAAATTGAAAATTGCAAAAAGTACAAAAACATTAAAAAATGAGAAATTGTATCTGGCATGATTGGGAAATGATGGTAATTGGCTAACGATGTCTGACTCATGGATAATTGTCACACCCCACTCCGCCGCCCCCTGCCAGGTGCGGGGGAGGGTGTGGGACCGGCTGTCCGTATCAGTTCCCGAGGCACCAACTAAAATATAAACATACAAACATACATAACGGACATCCAATCCACACAGTGAAACTCTAGGCCGACTCTGAATGAGGATGCACTAAGCACCTCTTAGACGATCTAATAGAATCGATAGTCACCGGATATGACCTGGGACTGTATAAGCAAGAGATTCCAAGATCAGATTAGGTCCACACCTACACTTGCTTACCTTCAACATAAGTCAATCTCAAAGTCAACAACATACGTTGTTGGTGAGTCGTAACTACAATTATCACATTAACGGTTTTCAAACACATACAGGTTATGAAATTATCATGTCGCACCCAAGGTCAACACTCAGGTACTCTACGGGCACGTTGGGCATAGCCGTACGCCCTCTACGAGTAGTATTTAGGTTCAACATATAAGTACATAATCCCCCTAGTAAATTAATACTAGAGGATCCGGGTGAATATGGATCGTTCAACTATAATGGCCGCTATAATCCCTTATATGTCTAGCGATCTCAACCTTAATGACCAGAAAGTATATAATGACTCACACAGGGCATTCCAACTAACAGTGTATGACAAGATAATTCATAACAGATATAACAGATACATCAAATAGGAATGTGATCTCAAACAATTAACTAATGAATGAAGTCAGAGGACTCACCGTAATGAAGTCAGAAACAGAGTTCAGTAAAGGTTGCAATCCAAGATTCACTAGAATATCCTATCTCCGGTTCTAGCAACCTATCAGAATTTTCGTGTGTATATAAGTCATATACAATGTTAACGTGTCCATAAACCATCTTAGGTTCAAAGTACCATGAATTACAGTCACTAGATCAATTAGTTAGGTTTTTGGTTCACTTAAAATCGACCAAACATTCTGTCATTTTCCTTCATAGGCGTACCGCCTAGAAATTTACATTTCTGGGCGGTACGCGTCAAATGGTAGCTTGATTTCCTGATTTTGGATTCGGGCGTACCGCCCTGAATAATCAGAAGTTGGGCGGTACGCTGTAATCTGTTGGTCCCGGCTCCTGTTTTATATTTCTGGGCGTACCGCTCTGCATGCAGAGATTTTGGGCGGTACGCCCCTGTCTGGCCCGACTATTTTGTCTTTTAGTGCCATTTTTACATATTGCCGTTTTGGGCCAGAATCATTTGAGGAATCCATAGTATATCATATTGGGGTTGTTCAGTAGTCCATTTTTGGTCCATAATCTTAACCAAAGCATAACCCCAATTCCCGAGCTTTCCTTTAATGGTAAGTTTCATTGTTTCGACCCCCGTTTCACACAAGTATAATTAGGAACAGATTCCTTATGGTTAGGTGACCCATTTTCTCCTTAACCACACTGACCAAAACTGATCTTATGCTATCATAACTTATAAAGCTTCTATTTATGGAAAAATCAACATGCATGCATAAAGGGTTGTACCTTGTGAAGGAACTCTTGTACAACCAAACTCTTCTGATTTCCTTGCTCTCTTAAGTCTTCAATTAAGCTTTCTAGGACAGATTTGGGGCTGCATGTATGATCCATGATCATATTATGAGAGTAGGATCATAAAGAAACCTTAAATAACTTCCTTAATCAAAGATCAAGACATTCTTACCTTGATCACTCTTTAATTCAGTTTCTACACACTTCATTCATCTCCCAAGTGTTAGAGCATATTTCTATGCTATGAGTGTCTCGTGTATTGTATCTATGTGAGCATGTCTTAAAGTGAGTTGTAATGTCTATTTGGTTGGTGGCGTATCATATGATCTGGCGGATCATATGATCCGGCGTACCAGTTGGTACGTTGGGTGCTATGTCACTAACTATAAATAGCTGTGTGTTAGAATGTGCAAAAAACGAGTTGAACACTTTTGTCATTCTACACTTTCTGTGTGTGTGTTCTAGAGAGAGAAACCAGAGAGTCTTCATTGTAATCTCAAGTGATTCAATACGAATTCTCTTATTTACATCTCGTGTTCATTACTTTGATCAAAGCATGCAGTAGTAAGATCGTTTCTCGTTTCTACAAGTGGTATCAGAGCTATTGGTTGCTCTACTGCTGTGTTTTTGATCGATTTTTGGAGTTTTAGAGAGAGAAAGTTTGGGTTTCTTCACATTTTCATCAAATTCTTCCAATTCCGAGTGTTTCTATGATAAAAAAAAATGATTTCTGTGTGTTTCTGGAGTGATTTCGCACCTTACTGATTCATTTTCTAGCTTAATACGTCAAAAATTCGAAAAATCCATCGAAATCCGCGTGAAACGCGTCTGGTCCGCTCAAGGAACACCTGGTCCGCCGGTTGGTCCGCGCAGGCAATCTTCATCAATCTGGTCTGCGGCAGTTACAGAGTATCATTTGGTCCGCCGTACCAAAATTTGGTCCGCCGTATCAAAATCTGATCCGCTGAAGATATTTGGTCCGCATCTGGTCCGCTAGTTCAATTCTGATCCGCTAGTTCATTTCTGGTCCGCTGAATATCATCTATTCCGCTGGGATTTATCTGGTCCGCAGTTTAACATTGATCCGGAATCTGGTCCGCTGAATTTGGTTTGATCCGCTGGCAGAAAAGTGACTTTCACTAAAACTGACGTAACTTGCAAACCGTTTGGAGTTACGGAACCCAATACCAGCCAAAACGTTCGTCTTTCCGAGATCTAGGACTTGTACCTGCCTACAGCCAGTACCGTTCAGTTTTGACCTCCAAAATCCGCGTGGAAGACCTTCGTTTTTGAGTTTGAAGTTTTTGAAGTATCTTTTTCGGTGAAAAATGTCCGATTTTCAAGCGTTTGCGGCTATGCAAAGCACGGTACAAGCTATGCTCAATTTTGATAATGAAATAGGAACAAGTCAGAAAGTTCCCAAGTTGTTAAAATTGGAAGATTATCAAAATTGGAAGCAACGTTTTTCTGCATACATCAGCACAAATGATATTGATTTGTGGATTCCGATTCGAACGCTGTATGTGCGTCCAACTGACAATGGAGAATATAAAGAGATTCAAGATTTTGATAAGGATGAACGAAGAAGTTATGAACTTGAACAAAAAGTTTATGGTTATCTTACCATGGCTTTACCTACTGAGTTGTTACATCAATTCAGTACTTGCAAGAAGGCTAAACAGTTATGGGATGCTTTATCTGCTCGATGTGAAGGCAATGATCAGTATAAGAAGAGTCGAAGGAAAGTGTTGAACAAAGAATTTGAAAATTTTCAACAATACGACAAAGAAAATATTTCTGCTCTTGTTTCAAGATTTTCACATCTAATTAGTGAGATGAAAGTAGTCAAGATTGAAAAGACCGAGGAAGAATTGAAAGAGAAATTGATGGAAGCATTACCAGAGAAATGGGAAAATTATGTGTTGTTGCTTACTCATGACAAAGACTACTCCACATTATCATTTCATGATTTGACTGGAAAGCTTCATGCTCGAGAAATGGAAATGATGAATTCAAACAAGTCCACTGCTCAATTACAAAATCCTGAGTTATATCATGGACAAAATTCTGCAAGTATCAATGCAAAGTCTAAATCATCTGGTTATGATACATCAAATCCACCTCAAACAGCATTTGTTGCTGATCATGGATCAGGAAAGTATGAAAGTTCATCAAGGGGGTGCAGTTTCACTACTCCAGATAGATCATCTGCTAGTTCGATTAATGGGAAGTCAGCTGAAGATTTAGTTGCGTTGTTATCTGGATTCATATCATCTTCTTCTGGCGATATATTTAGTCAAATTGGTAAATCTTGATTATATAGAGAGGATTTAGATCATATGGATGAAGATCAGTTGAACAAATTAGATTTGGAGTGGCAGTTTGCTATGCTAACTGAAAGAGGTAGAAGGTTTATTAAGAATCATGGAACGACATCTATTTTTCAAGGAGACAAACTTGGTTTAAATAAGTCACAGATCAAATGTTTCAAATGTTCCAAATATGGTCATTTTGCTCGTGAGTGTCCCGCAAAAGAAAAGGTGGTTCAGACAGCTGATAAAACTGCTTCACCTCAAATTGCTTTGACTGCTATTTCTTCTGCATCAACAGAACAAACATCGAATGAAGGATATGATTGGGCTGCTGATTTTCCTGATGAGTCTTGTTTTGTTGCTCAGATTGTTCACAGTGATGACGAAGAAGAGATAACAGATTCTGATTCAGATGTTAGTAGTTCTGGAAATAGTGGTTATGAATCTGTCTGTGAGTTTTGTTCTCAAAAAGATAAGATGATTTATGGTTTAGTTAAGGAAAAAGAAGATTTGGTTGCTGATAGAGAAAAGTTGAAAGGTATGATCCAAGAGTTAGAATCTCAAAAAGAAAAGGTTTCAGTTTTTCAGACAGAGTTAGTTGAAAAAGAGTTGCAGTTTCAAGGTGTTGAGCAGGAATTTGAAAAGAAATTTACAAAGTTGTCTGAAGAAAAGGATGAATTAGTCAAAGAAGTACAGAAATGGAAAGATGAAGCTGAGGATACAGCAAACGATTTTCAAAATCTTTTTGACAAATCAAAGTCCAGACTTGATACACTTACTCAACTGTCTGATGACCAAGCTACTAGGATTCAATCCTATCAGACTGATATGGAAAAGTTACTTGATGAGAAAAGGGAGTTGGTTAGAGTGAACAAGTTGCAAAATGCAAATTTGGATATTCAGAAAAGAAATGAAGATAAACTCGAGAAGGAATTGTTGGCTGCTCTAGATGAGTTGAGATTGCAAAAGTATGAAACTAATAAAGTGGCAAAGAAGTTGATTGCATCAGAAAAGGAGTTGGCTGAAGCTCATCAAAGAATTTCTGAATTAAAAATTGAAGTCATTGATTCAAAACGTCTTTTGAACAATGTTACTAATTCGCAATCTTTTACATGTTCACTACTAGAAATAACCCCTTCCTTGACGCGCGAACAATGACACTCAGAATTTTATGACGCGCAAAAACAAGCGTCATAAAAAAAACTGTCGTATTTACTAAAATTTAACAAAATTCTCTGGTTAGATGACGCGCATTTTTGCGCGTCATTTGTAAAAAAATATGAAAACACGGAGGACAGATTCTATGCGCGCGTCAACCCTAAAAATAAAACTGTCGTTTTATAATTTTCCCGCCAAAACGAAAAATCTTGGATATAATTAGCCGCCTCTTTCACACTTAGGGTTTTTTCATCCCTTTTTCCCCAAAAACACTCACCAGTTGCGCTCCCTCTCACCAGTTACCGTGAAACGATAAGCGTGAGCCCAGTAGTCTATTTCTGGCCCATGGGCGAAACTCGAAAGCATAAAATACCAAATTCACTTGCAAAACCCTAGATTCAGGGGAGGGAGGGACGACTACCAGAAGTAGTTTGTTAATCAATTGATTTGATGAATACGTTGTGTTTTATGCTCCGATTTCATTCTCCGTCGATCTATCGTTTCAATTTCGTTTTCTGAATTTGTGCGTGCAGACTTTCAAGCGGAGGAACGGCGGACGGAACAAGCACGGCCGTGGTCACGTCAAATTCATTCGCTGTTCTAACTGCGGAAAGTGCTGTCCTAAGGTAACCTTAATTTCTCAATATCTGTTGCATAATTGGCTGTGATTTATTTTGTATAGTGTATGTTTCGTTATTATGATCTGTACAATGAACGATTTAGGCTGCGAAACAATTAGATTTCTTCCTGTACTGCTTATCGTATTAGGATATTGAATTTGGATCTACGAGAGTGAATCCAACGATTTTTAGATCTTATGTTTATCGTATTAGGCTTATGTTTGTTAGGTTAAAGGCCAAAAGAAGTTTATTGTTGATTTTGTTTTTGAGTCTGCATTAATTACATTTGTAAGGTTTAATGTCATTATTGAATCGTAATGTTGATATAATTCTATATATAATTGACGTCTTGTGGCTTTTAAGTTTGAGATTAAACACTTTGTTTTTCAGTTCTTTTTATCTAATCATGCAATTGATGTTTAGTTTGATAGGTTTTGATGAAAATTCAGGGTCCAAGTGCCATTTTTAGTTCTGGGAGATGGATTGGTTGGGTCACCCTAACAGGGCAAATTGATTCTGTTTAGTTAAATTAAGTTTTAAATTGATAAAGATGGTTAATGATTACTATACATACATGCAAAAATTAATATAAAGATTACACAGCTGGTTTCAAGATCAAAACCATTGGCTGAGCTGTTAAACATGCAAACTTTATACCAAACTGTGAATCACGCAAACAATAGGCCCCATCGTATGACTCTCAAACCTGCTGAACCGTCCCTTTTGCTTCAGTCAAGCTGGTTCTGTTAAATTCAAGGTCATGCTTTTTTGACACTTACAAGTTTTATCAGATAAAGCTGACAATATACTTGCACTTCATAAAGTATATTAATACAGGAAAGTTGATTAATTTATACATTTTTATGTCTTTAAACAAATACCTTTAATGAGTCCTTGCCAACTTGCTTTTTGACTGATGAAGTGTACCTAATGCACCATTTCCTGAGTTTGATAACGTTAGCTATTAGTTTATTATGAAAGTAAGTCAAACACTAGCTTCTACTTACACAAAATGTATTGGATATTATTGTCTTTTGTTAACGACTACTTCAAATTTTTCAGGACAAGGCTATTAAGAGATTCAATGTGAGGAACATTGTGGAACAAGCTGCTGTTAGGGATGTTCAAGAAGCTTGTGCCTTCGATCGTAAGTTATTCATGTGGTGCATGTTATACAGCATACTAGTGTATATGATAATACTTTCTTTTTCTTTAATTAAATGTTGCCTTTCTTCAACGTCTCAGAGTACACACTTCCCAAGTTATATTTGAAGTTGCAATATTGTGTTTCCTGCGCAATTCACTCAAAAGTTGTCAGGGTGCGTTCACGAATTGATAGGAGAAACCGTGAGCCTCCAAAGCGTTTTGCTCGCCCAAGGGTATGTTATCTATCTATTCAAAAGTTATGTTATTACCTTTAAAACCTGTCGTTAGTTTATTCATGATATAGCTATTACTTGATGTTGACTAGTCACTAAAACAATGATGTTTTCAGTTTGGCTAATCTCAAATTGTGAGAAATCTTAAATTTATCATTTGTGATTTTGTAAAAAAGCTAGTGCACCTGAATTAGCAAATAGCAATTGAGGTTAATTTTGCTGTTTAGTAGCTGTTTAAATTAGCATACCTGTTCTAGATGGTTATACCTATTTATTTTTTACACTTGGGAGTTGTAACCACTATTCGTAGAACTGGACTGGGAAGTGCTTACACAACTGGTTCAGTCGAGCCCTTTAGAACCACCTTCATTTGGATCACCCGTTTATGGTGCCACCCAGTGAGCCGGTGAACAAAATTTGTGGTTCCATACATTAGTTATATATTGTATTCAAATTTGTACGATGTGTTTTTAGATTTTTTTTGTTGTATTTGGTTTACCTGACCTGATACATTTTGATAATTTTATTTTTTGTTTACAGGACGATGCTCCTAAGCCGGGTCAAGCCCCTCGTGCCGGTGGTGCAGGCGGCCCTCCTCCTGTCCGTACCTAAGTTTTTTTATCCTGATTGCTGTACTATGGGGTCAGTTTTGAATCTTTAACCATCATGTTCTTCTGTTATGAATCGGGATCTTGTTCCTGATTTGCATTATTTAGTTCTACGCGCTCTATGTTCAGAATAATCTGGGACATATGTTGCAGATTTGATTATGTTTTATGTTTAAATTAGTGATTCTAAGGTGCATTTTATGGCAGAAAATTTTTCACACAAATCCAACCATGACTTACTTACTGATGGACCAATGCGTGAGTTGCAACATTTTATGGCTAATGGTTACGTATTTTTCATAAATAGTTTGTTAATGGCGTGTGCATTGTAGGTGTTTGTATAAATGCCTTTTTGGTTTAGGTACTCCGATTTGTTCTTATTTTTTGGTGCTGCAGGTCTGGGAATCGATTTGTCTTCGTTGTTGTGTGCGGTTTAAGGTCAGCCCCTTATATTCAATGTTTTTTATTAGTTAATTTCTTGCTATATTTTTGGATTGTCTCTGTTTGGTCTGGAAAGGAAGAAAAAATTCATAGGAGTGGTGGTTTTAAAAAGAACAGTTGTATATGGGTTTACAATCTTTAGGTCTTTTGTGATTCAAACATAGTCAAGAGTGTTTAACTCTGTGGTGGCAAACAGCAGCAAGCCAGCAGCAAAACAGCAGCAAAGCAGCAGCAAAACAGCAGCAGAACAGCAGCAAAACAGCAGCATAACAGGTAGCAAAAGCTGTTCTTGGTCCCTCTAAAATCCTTAGTATAAGACTTTAGCAAAACATGCAGCAGTCTGAAGACTTTAGCATGCTGCTGTTATGTGTATTTAGTTAGTTATGAGGGAAATTGAAGCTGTATGTTTGTTTTTTGTGCAGGAAGATAGGTTTACTGGGATTAAAGAATGCGTGTTATCTGTAGCTTTGGCAGTTGGTTGATAACAGAGAGGATGGGCTCCTGCCAACTGCAACAAACTCCCTAAGTCCTGAGTCTTTTTTCTTGTAATTCCTTGCTAATAAAAATTAGGAGTTAACAACTTTTTAACTTTGTAAACTCCAAAAAACTTGTTAACTTTGTAATGTTTGTCATATATATGAAATGTGTTGTTTTGTTATAGTGTATTTTATTTTGATTATGAGGTTAATTGTCATTAATGTGGAAATAAGTGAATCTACAAAAATATTTTTTTTATTTTTTTTTTAAATTCATGACGCGCAAAAATGCGTGTCATAAGAAGATTTATGACGGGGCCTTCCTTGACGCTTATTTTATGACACAAATTTATGACGCTTTTTTGCGCGTCATCGTTTGCGCGTCATAAATGGGATGACGCGCATTTTGCGCGTCAAGAGGATTCTTGACCCTGCCTTCCTTGACGCTTTTTTGCGCGTCATCTGGGCCCTTTCTTGACGCGCAAAAAGCGTCAAGAAAGGCCATTTTTGTAGTAGTGGTTTCTTGGCAAAGGATGAGAATTTTGAGAAGATGTTTAACAAGACAGTCTCGCCACCAAGAAGTTTCAAAGAAGGAGTTTATAATTTGAAAGACAAGGCTGAGATTGGTGATTATTCTGAGTTTGTTGGTTCTAAATCTGTTGAAGAAAAGCAAGAGGAACAAGGCAACAGTACTGAAGCTTCTGAAGCTCAAAAGGTTGTGTCTGGGTCTTCGTCTTCAAAAGCTGACATTGATGAAACAATTATCAATGCTCTAAAAGATCTCAAGAAAGTTAAAGCTGAATTTTCTCGTCTTGCAAAGAACGGGCATAAATCATCTGATTCAGAAGAGAAGGTTTCTGGAAAATATACAGGTTTGGGATTTCAAAAGAAACAGGTTGATGTGAATGTTTCAAAGGTTCAACAGCAACAGCATTTGAAGAAAGTTAATCTGAAGCAAGTAAAGAAAGAAGTTTTTAAAGCTGACAAAGTTCAACCCGAGAGGTTCTACAAACTCAAGGGTTCGGAACACATATTTTCTGATAAAGAATTTCCGTTACATTGCGTAGATGCTCGGAAAGTTGCTGAAGTTTTGTGAAGAATGTTGATTCAAAGACCAAGAAGCAACAAGGTGCTAAATATTCTTCTGGAGGATCCAATTCTACTCCAAAGAGCCCGACATCCAAATGGGTTCATGATCATCGATTTCAGGTATATGATAATTTTTATGATCATTTTGGAGATAAATATGTTTGTGAAGCTATGCAGGTTCCAAAGAAAAGAAACATAAACAATCGTTTGTGTTACAATTGCCGACAAAAAGGGCATCTGGCACAAGATTGTTATGTCACTGCTGTTCTAGTTCAAGAAGAGAAAAGGTTCCATATGTTGGTAAAACTGCCAAACCGCAATTCATTGATGAATATGGCAGAGTGTTTGATGCATTTCCACAACCTACATTTTTCAAAACTCAAGGAAGATTTATTGCTGGTTTTCAAAATGTTTCATTTGTAGGTTGTTCGTCACAATCAACTGTGACAGGTTCATCAGATACCGATTTACCAACACAACAAATCTGGAAACCTAAAGTGGTTTCAAAAGGAAATCAAGATACTGCTCGACCAGAAGCGCTTCGCTTCGGGTCATTTATAAACTGATGTGTTTGACCAGTGTGTAGGTACTTCTAGAAGACCCATCGGTGAATGAAAGTTGCTGATGGATGAGTATTCTGCTGATTTAAGTTAAATTTCATGTGATAACAATTTCAAAACTGAATTTTTTTTTCTGAACGTTAACCCTGAAAGGTATCCATGTCGAAAGGTCAATTTTTTTCTTTTACATTTCGTTTGTAGTTTAGGGGGAGAAAATTGAAAAACCAAAAATAGTGTCTGTGTGTTTTTGTTAAAATGAAAATCCAAAAATAGAGTTTTCATTTTAAGGGGGAGAAAAACAGAAAATACAAAAACATTGAAAAATACAAAAACATTGAAAAATGAGAAATTGTATCCAACATAATTGGGAAATGATGGTACATTGGCTTACGTGTTTGACTCATGGATAAACTAGATGAAAAAGTCATAAGATCATTGCTCGATGTGCTTGGTAGGCTCGGCATTAAATCAGAAAGTATTCAGATGTGATAAACACATTAAATACTAATGCTTGACCAAGTGGACAACATCTTGATGCATGTCTCATGATATCAAGAAAAGATATGTGAAAAAGAAAATGAGAAGTCACTGTGTATACATGTGTTCATTTTGCAAAGATTTAATTTGATTTTCTTTATTTTGTCAAACGATCGGACTTTCTTTGCGTATCGAAAGATCGACCTGATTGTTGTTCGTTTCATGTTCTGCTTTATTTTCTTTGGTGTTTCGTATAACTCATCGGACTTTCTCTGCGTGTACGGAAGTACCGACCTGATTGTTGTTGGGTTATACAATTTCAACTTGTTTTATTTTCTTATTTTGTTAAATCCGAGGCCTTATCTGCGTATCGAAAGATCGACCTTAAGGTAGACGATTTAACGTTCTTACTTATTTTTGCATGGAACACAGTTGACTGAATCATGAATACAATCATTATGTGATTAAATCACAAATGAAATCACAAAGTGTGATATAAAAGCAAAAATATATCTGAGTATGTCTGATAGTGTGGGGTACACTGGTCAAAGCAAACTTAATCAATACAATAACATATCCAGATGTTATGAGTATGATTTTGTCTGAGTTTAAAATGGACAAATTATACCAGTAATCGACATGACTTATGTGCTGAAGTAATTGAAATTGAAGTGTAGTTCAGCATGTTATGACCAATATGATCCCAAGTTGTGATCTTTCTCACGAAAAACAAAAATAGTGTTTGGTTCTGTATTGCTTTTATGTTTCATATCTGAAAAATTCAAAAAGATTTTAGGTGTGTTTTGATATAAAGTTTCAAAAAGCCAAAAAGATTTTATTTCTTATTTGTTTCGACCAATCGACATGTGATACGAAATCAAATTTCAAATCTATATCTTGGGTTCTCAAAAGAGAAGGTTTGCGCCAAGATTTAATTAATTTTCAAAAGAAAAGGAAATCGCGTTTCTGTTTTCTTAAATTGCAGGTTTGTGTGTCAAGACTCAAGCATGGTGAGAGGAGGAGTATGAAGTATCTTTCACAAGTGGATCTTGAAGTTCAAAGTTGATTCAAGAGTGATCCAGCCGTGCAAGCTCTATTTCTGACAAGATTTCAAGTCAAAGATCGGATGCAGCGATGTTGAAGATTGAAGACTGAAGTCTAGTTAGAATATAGATACACTACACGTTAAGGGGGAGTTTGTTAGAGCATATTTCTATGCTATGAGTGTCTCGTGTATTGTATCTATGTGAGCATGTCTTAAAGTGAGTTGTAATGTCTATTTCGTTGGTGGCATATCATATGATCCGGCGGATCATATGATCCGGCGTACCAGTTGGTACGCTGGGTGCTATGTCACTAACTATAAATAGCTGTGTGTTAGAATGTGCAAAAAACGAGTTGAACACTTCTGTCATTCTACACTTTCTGTGTGTGTGTTCTAGAGAGAGAAACCAGAGAGTCTTCATTGTAATCTCAAGTGATTCAATACGAATTCTCTTATTTACATCTCGTGTTCGTTACTTTGATCAAAGCATGCAGTAGTAAGATCGTTTCTCGTTTCTACACCAAGCATGCCCTTACCACTGAGTTGATGAGAATTCAAGTAATAGGTGAGGGTTTCATCAAATCAACATGGCCTTGATATGAAAAGTGGTGATTATAGAGCTTACCTATGAAGATCCACTCTTTCACAAGGTTCCAAAGGCTTGAATATGGCTGTGACAGAGGTCTAGGATAGTCAGGAAGGAGCTCTGGCCAGAAGTGAGCAAACTCACAAGAGATTATGGCTATAAAGGCCAAAATCCTAGTTTTTATCGAACTGGAATCGAGGCGTACCGCCCCAAAATGTCCCATTTGGGGCGTACCGCCCGGATTTTGAGATTCGGGTAAGCGGGGATCCGATGGGTGCCGCAACCCGACCCGTTTATCTAATGGGTTGCGTACCGCCTAGGATTTCCCAATCCTAGGCGTACCGCCTCAAATTGTTTTCCAGGAACTTTGAGTATTTTTCATTTAGCATTTCCAGCTCGGATCAATGTTTTAGACACAAAGGTTACAATAATGTAAGTGAAAAAGCCATAAGATCATTGTTCGATGTCTAGGTAGGCTCAGCAAATCCAAAAGTATACAAATATGATATACACTAAATCTGATGCTCAACCTAGTGGACAACATCTTAATGCATATTTCAAGATATCAAGAAAAAGATATGTGAAAAGAAAAATGAGAAGTCATTGTGTATACATGTGTTCTTTTTGTAAAGATTTAAACTTGATTGATTTTCTTTATTTTCTTAAATGTTCGGACTATCTCTACGTATACGGGAGTATCGACCTGATAGTTGTTAAGGTTCTGCTTTATTTTCTTTGTTGTTTCGTATAATTCATCGGACTTTCTCCGCATGTCCACAAGACCGACCTGATTGTTGTTGAATTATACAATTTCAACTTGTTTTTTTTTTATTTTTTTTATTTTGTTAAATCTGAGGCCTTATCTGCGGATCGAAAGATCGACCTTAAGGTAGACGATTTAACGGTCTTATTTCTTTTTGCATTGAACACAGTTGACTATATCATTAATACAATCATTATTGTTAAATCACAAGTGAAATAAAAAAGAGTGATATAAACGCATATCTGAGTATGCCTGATAGTGTGGGGTACACTGGCCAAAGCAAATCTAATCAATACCTTAACATATCCAAATGTTATGAGTATGATTCTGCCTGAATATAATGTTGGGCAACTTATATCTGCAATCGACATGACTTATGTGCAACATTAATTGAAATCAAAGTGTAGTTCAGCACATTATGACCAATATGATCCCAAGTCGTAATCTTTCTCAGAAAAGACAAAAATAGTATATGATTATGTATTACATTTACTCTTCATATCTAAAAATACTAAACAGTTTTTAGGTGTGTTTTGATATAAACTTTAGAAAAGTCAAAAAGATTTTATTTTTTATTTGTTTTTGGTTGATCAACACGGGATATGAATCAAATTTAAAAATCAATATATCTTGGAGTCTCAAAGAGACGTTTTGCGCCAAGATTATTTATGTTGGTCAGATACTAAATGTCACACCCCCAAAATACCACTAACGGAGTTTATACCGTTAAGGGGCGCGACTAGACCAGGATCCACAACCATAGTTACAAATACTAAACGAATCAGG
>JBCNJP010011556.1:0-15887 GCA_039602395.1 Deinandra increscens subsp. villosa
TTGAAGAAACAAATATTCCTCAAATTGTAATGTTGTAGTAAGTTTAATGGAGAGCCAAGTATTGGAATAAGAACGAGAGAATCAATTGTAAAAATAGAGAGAATTTTATTAGGAACATCCCTTGCGATTACACATAGTAAAGGTGTAAAAAGAATGTGATCCCTATTCTGTCCTAAAACACCCTATTTATAGGAACCTCTGGCTCTCGCCCTTCCGAATAAGCGCATCCGTCACTTGCTCTGCAAGTGCCAGCCTCTAAGCATCCTTCTCCAACTGAGCCTTTCCGTTCCTGTTCTGAAACAGATTTAAGACAGAAAGGGACTTAATCTCGATGGTGTCGGATGTGTATCACATCCGACACCTATAATATATCATCAAGTCCCCCTAGTCTATTAACTTACACACGGATGTGTGATTGTTAATAGACTATGGTTCACTTCCAGTCACCCAACCGTTTCCACGCGTATCTTGTTTGTACTATACGCACTACAATTTCCATCATAGTTTCCTGACATGACGGGACGGTTTTTCAGAAAACAGTTATTACCATTTTTAACCCTCCTTTCTTTTCGCTATATAAACTTACGAAATTACCAGATTTACCTTTTACCCATTTCACACTCTTCTTCCCAAAAAAATTTCAAAAAACCTTCTCTGCAACTTCTTCAAGCTTCTCCGGCGACATTCAAATTCCGGCAGGTTAGTTTTTCTTTCCACTTTCTTCTTCATGGCTCCTCCTCCAAAACCAACTAAACACAACATGCATTTACAATTTTCAACCGTTTCCCAAGAAGCTCTTGACCAGTTCATCACCGATTACCATATTCCGACTGATCTTCACCCCACTATTCCTCCTCCTAATACCCCGATACATCCGCTCCCAAAAGGAAAAATAGGGCTTTACCTTGATTCAATTCGTAATGCCAATTATCGGATTCCTTTTTCCCCCTTTCTGCTTGAAACCCTAAAGTTTTTTGAAGTTCATATTTCTCAATGCAACCCCTTGGGACTTGGAACTTTGAATCATTTTGAGGTTTCTTGCCGTGCTTTGAACATTACTCCAAACCTATTCCTTTTCCGTGCTTTTTATCGAATCACCATGTCCGGTGATTGGTATACTTTTGAGAGAAGAAGAAAGTTTGATCCCTTGTATGACAAAAAATTCCCCAAAAACCGTTTTTGGAAAGAAAACTTCATTTTTATAGACGATTCTTGTTTCCCAAAAGAGATTAAGTGGCGAAAGAAAGACGACACAGTTCATGATGATCCACCCAAGAAGGAAGAAATTAATTCTCGTCATTTTACATCTTTAAGCAAATTTGTTCATCCCCTTAGGAAATATCCCGAAGAAGTTCTTATCGCTGCCCAAATCTATCAGCAATTTAAGAAACCAAACTTACCTCCCATCCTTCTTCTGGATGGAGTGGGTGAGCATTTGTTTCCCTTTTCTTCATATTTTTGGATGTATATATTTTATGAAATTGTAACATGTTTCACTTACTTAATTTGCAGAGATGAACCTGTCTAATGTCTTAAAGTTGAAAAGCTTTTCTGGTTTACAATTGGGAAACCCTTCCGCTGCATCTCAGTCGGGCACCCCAATTGTTGAATCCCCTACTGCTGAAGCCACTCCTACTAGCACTCCACCATCTACCCCCATTACTGATGTTGACCTAACCGTTTCACCCATGGTAACTCCTGAAGCAACCCTTGCCCTTAATCAGAACAAAAGAAGAAAGAGAGTTGTCAAGACTGGCCCTAACTACCCTTCCGAAGCTGGTGATCTAAAGAAAACCCGGAAGTCTCCTCGCACCCAAAAGGCCCCTACACATTCCTCTACTATAGAAGCTCTATCGGATCATTTGGAAGGTGAACTTTCTGAACCTGAGTCTCCGTTGATTAACACTTCCAGCCCTATCAGCTTTGCTCGTTTAACATCAGATGCTTTTAATGTGGGTGACTATTTCAACTCCTCCCCCTATGATAATTTTTCTGAAATTCCATCATTTCCAGTGATAACTGACAAAGGCAAACAAGTTGCGATTCCTTCCGACTCTACCACCGTACCAACAGCTTTTACTCAAGCACCTCCTCACCCATCCTCACTTCCGACTCCACCATCCTCATTCCGTCCCTTCTACAACCCTTTCTCTGAGTGGCTTAAGAAAGAAGTCAAAGAAGTAACTTCAAGAAACTCATCTCAATTCAACCTTGATGAACTGTTTACTCCCAGTTGGAATCTCACCAATCGAGACAGTTTTTCCGACCCTTCCATTGCAAGAAGCTTGTTCCTTCATCAGTCTACCCCTCATGATGTCAAAACTCTCCGAGAAACCTCCGGCCCAGACCTTGCACGTAAGATTATGATGAATTATGCAGAAGGTCAAAATTTGATTCCTGAGTTATACTGCCGGTGGATCCTTGCCGAAGCCAAAGCCGAGAAGGTACCTATTTCCCAATCATCTTCATCCTCTGCTCTTTTAACACTTCCAGCAGTTTCTCCTACCCTTGAGTTGCTGAAGAGTAACGTTACGAAGTTGTCGCAAGAGAAACTTAGTGTTGAAGCATCCTTCAAGAACCTTCAAGATGAGCATCTTTCTCTCCAAACCTCCATGGAAAAGTTAAAAGCTGAAAACACCCGATCATATATATATATATATATATTTTTTAGAACACCTTGCAACCTTTCTAATTTTCCGATTTGCTTCTTTTTAGAAATAAAACAATTGAAAGTTAATGAGAACAATCTTTCAAAGCAATTGAAGTCTTTTCAAGAAAAGCTTGAAAAAAGCTATGAAGATGCAAAACAGAAAGAGAAGATGATAGTTAATGAGAAGATGGCTAAGGAGATAGCTCGCGAGGATCTGAAGAAGGAGAAGATGTGGTTCATGAATGAGGGAATTACACGGATAGTCAAGAGGGTTTTAAACAGCCCTTCTCTTAAGAATGCCATTAGCAACATGATTAATGCCACCAATGCCATCGGTTTCAACGAAGGCATCAAAGCTGGTCTCCACTTTTCCACCGGAAGTGACAAGGATTATGACAAAGTACCAGGGTACGACACTTCCGCTGACACAGCTTTTGCTGATGCTTCTGCTGCTTTTTCTGAGCTCCAATTTCCATTTGTTGCCTCTTGGGCAGAACTGGCAGAAGCATCCTTGGAAAAAATCCAGGCGGCCTTGACCCTTGTTGAAGATCCTCCTTCTGGTAAGTGAAACTTTTAATGGTTATCTTTTGAATTGGAAAAAACAATTTCTTTTGGTTTGTAATGGGCATGTACCCAATGATACACTGTTCGACTTTCTTCGGAAGGGTTAGTGTTGGCCCTTCCGACCTTTTATTTTGAAATGCAAATGACTATGTGTCTATAACATTGTGTCATTGAGCTTTATATATTGCTCATAAGAATTGGAAAGGTTTATGTTGGCCTTTCCATTCTTTCTAGGTTTGGTTTGATTTTATCTTACAAAAGATATTTTATAACCTGAACCTTTTATTTCATGGTTGGATGCTTTCAACATCTTGTTCTATTTAGACTCGTCAGCCTCTTAGGGAATAACACTTCCCTGATTTGTATTTAAACAAAGTGTCAGCATGGTTATGTTATATAACTTAGCTTTTGTTAAACCACTTTTCGTGTTTTATTTATAACTTGGCCTTTTTTTTTTTTTAAAAAGACTTAGTTACTTTAGCATGATCATATAATTGTTTACATAACATTATAGATTTAGCCTTTTAGGTTTAACATAGTTGTTGCAATCAACTTAGTATGACCTTGTATTGCTTTACTTAAACAAACACAAACCATCCTATATGAAGAAAACTTTCTTTATTACTTGCACCAGGTCCATCAATGACTCCATAGACGTCGGTAAATTTTCATGCAATTTTTCAACTAACTGAGAGTTTCTCACACCGTGACAAAAACCTGATATTCTTAGCTGATCCCCTGCACCCACGATCCGCATACTTTCTTTATTAAACCGAGACACAAAGTCTTCAATATTTTCATTATCCTTCCTTCGGATATTATGTACTTCTGTGGTGTCTTTCACACATCGTTTCTGTTGGCTAAATTGATGCAAAAACTTAATTCGCAAATCCTCGAAACTCTCAATTCCGCCAGACGGAAGTGCGTCGAACCAAACTCTTGCTAATCCTGTAAATGTCTGCACAAACATGTGACACCATGTTTCCTCGGCCCATCCTTCTAACCTTGCCGCCGTGTAGAATTCAAACACATGATCCTCCGGATCAGCTAAACCACCATATTTACTAACAGTTGACGGCATCTTTAATTTTCTCGGAAAATTAGCATCAGCAATCCATTTAACAAACTTAGATTGTGACGTCATTGAATCTGGTTTATATGGAACTATTACATCTACCAACAAATGCTTTCAAAAGGTTATCATATGCAACAAATAATCATATTCTAACTTATTATATAAAAATAAAACCATACTAGTCATATCAAATTCATGAAGCAATTAATCCATAATATCTTATAATCATAATAACAAACATATGATTAATCCTTATTCATAGGTCAGAAATATCTCAAGTAACCATACCTCGACCTTTTTCGTCTATTGAAACGCATTTTTTAGGTATGAATTCATCACGGTAACTTTCCTTGCTCCGACGACATTCATACTCATCATCGCCTTCCTTCGCACTTTTCTTTTCCGGAATAACATCTCGCTTGTAAACAACCAGCTGCTCTTCATTAACAGTTACTAATTGTTCCTTCTCTGATGCCTGTTGTTTTTTCAAGGATCTCAACATATCTCGATTCCTTATTAGGAATTCGCGATTAAATTCTTCCTCCAGACTTACCTCATCTGCACTATTTACATTTGTTGAATCATATCGTGCTGATTTATCCAGCTTCGTTGCCGGCATAGAAAATTTTGAATTCGGCGTCATTGAATCTCCAAACTTCGATCCTGCAACTGAGAATGAAGGTACTGAACCATATGACTGTAACTCAGCACGAGATTCATCATTGTCGAAGCCAAAGCCGAGAAGTTATACTGCCGGTGGATCCTTGCCGAAGCCAAAGCCGAGAAGGTACCTATTTCCCAATCATCTTCATCCTCTGCTCTTTTAACACTTCCAGCAGTTTCTCCTACCCTTGAGTTGCTGAAGAGTAACGTTGCGAAGTTGTCGCAAGAGAAACTTAGTGTTGAAGCATCCTTCAAGAACCTTCAAGATGAGCATCTCTCCAAACCTCCATGGAAAAGTTAAAAGCTGAAAACACATCTCAAGCTTTAACCATCAAAAACACTTCCTCTGGTAACATATATATATATATATATATATATATATATATATATATATATATATATATATTTTTAGAACACCTTGCAACCTTTCTAATTTTCCGATTTGCTTCTTTTTAGAAATAAAACAATTGAAAGTTAATGAGAACAATCTTTCAAAGCAATTGAAGTCTTTTCAAGAAAAGCTTGAAAAAAGCTATGAAGATGCAAAACAGAAAGAGAAGATGATAGTTAATGAGAAGATGGCTAAGGAGATAGCTCGCGAGGATCTGAAGAAGGAGAAGATGTGGTTCATGAATGAGGGAATTACACGGATAGTCAAGAGGGTTTTAAACAGCCCTTCTCTTAAGAATGCCATTAGCAACATGATTAATGCCACCAATGCCACCGGTTTCAACGAAGGCATCAAATCTGGTCTCCACTTTTCCACCGGAAGTGACAAGGATTATGACAAAGTACCAGGGTACGACACTTCCGCTGACACAGCTTTTGCTGATGCTTCTGCTGCTTTTTCTGAGCTCCAATTTCCATTTGTTGCCTCTTGGGCAGAACTGGCAGAAGCATCCTTGGAAAAAATCCAGGCGGCCTTGACCCTTGTTGAAGATCCTCCTTCTGGTAAGTGAAACTTTTAATGGTTATCTTTTGAATTGGAAAAAACAATTTCTTTTGGTTTGTAATGGGCATGTACCCAATGATACACTGTTCGACTTTCTTCGGAAGGGTTAGTGTTGGCCCTTCCGACCTTTTATTTTGAAATGCAAATGACTATGTGTCTATAACATTGTGTCATTGAGCTTTATATATTGCTCATAAGAATTGGAAAGGTTTATGTTGGCCTTTCCATTCTTTCTAGGTTTGGTTTGATTTTATCTTACAAAAGATATTTTATAACCTGAACCTTTTATTTCATGGTTGGATGCTTTCAACATCTTGTTCCATTTAGACTCGTCAGCCTCTTAGGGAATAACACTTCCCTGATTTGTATTTAAACAAAGTGTCAGCATGGTTATGTTATATAACTTAGCTTTTGTTAAACCACTTTTCGTGTTTTATTTATAACTTGGCCTTTTTTTTTTTTTTTAAAAGACTTAGTTACTTTAGCATGATCATATAATTGTTTACATAACATTATAGATTTAGCCTTTTAGGTTTAACATAGTTGTTGCAATCAACTTAGTATGACCTTGTATTGCTTTACTTAAACAAACACAAACCATCCTATATGAAGAAAACTTTCTTTATTACTTGCACCAGGTCCATCAATGACTCCATAGACGTCGGTAAATTTTCATGCAATTTTTCAACTAACTGAGAGTTTCTCACACCGTGACAAAAACCTGATATTCTTAGCTGATCCCCTGCACCCACGATCCGCATACTTTCTTTATTAAACCGAGACACAAAGTCTTCAATATTTTCATTATCCTTCCTTCGGATATTATGTACTTCTGTGGTGTCTTTCACACATCGTTTCTGTTGGCTAAATTGACGCAAAAACTTAATTCGCAAATCCTCGAAACTCTCAATTCCGCCAGACGGAAGTGCGTCGAACCAAACTCTTGCTAATCCTGTAAATGTCTGCACAAACATGTGACACCATGTTTCCTCGGCCCATCCTTCTAACCTTGCCGCCGTGTAGAATTCAAACACATGATCCTCCGGATCAGCTAAACCACCATATTTACTAACAGTTGACGGCATCTTTAATTTTCTCGGAAAATTAGCATCAGCAATCCATTTAACAAACTTAGATTGTGACGTCATTGAATCTGGTTTATATGGAACTATTACATCTGCCAACAAATGCTTTCAAAAGGTTATCATATGCAACAAATAATCATATTCTAACTTATTATATAAAAATAAAACCATACTAGTCATATCAAATTCATGAAGCAATTAATCCATAATATCTTATAATCATAATAACAAACATATGATTAATCCTTATTCATAGGTCAGAAATATCTCAAGTAACCATACCTCGACCTTTTTCGTCTATTGAAACGCGTTTTTTAGGTATGAATTCATCACGGTAACTTTCCTTGCTCCGACGACATTCATACTCATCATCGCCTTCCTTCGCACTTTTCTTTTCCGGAATAACATCTCGCTTGTAAACAACCAGCTGCTCTTCATTAACAGTTACTAATTGTTCCTTCTCTGATGCCTGTTGTTTTTTCAAGGATCTCAACATATCTCGATTCCTTATTAGGAATTCGCGATTAAATTCTTCCTCCAGACTTACCTCATCTGCACTATTTACATTTGTTGAATCATATCGTGCTGATTTATCCAGCTTCGTTGCCGGCATAGAAAATTTTGAATTCGGCGTCATTGAATCTCCAAACTTCGATCCTGCAACTGAGAATGAAGGTACTGAACCATATGACTGTAACTCAGCACGAGATTCATCATTGTCCTTTTCAATTTCACGCTCAAAATCCTCCGATCGTTTCCGATCAACAAGCTTTTCTTTCGAAATCTCCATCGAAACTATAACAACAAAAAGTAGTCCACACACGGATGGCGCCAATGAAGAAACAAATATTCCTCAAATTGTAATGTTGTAGTAAGTTTAATGGAGAGCCAAGTATTAGAATAAGAACGAGAGAATCAATTGTAAAAATAGAGAGAATTTTATTAGGAACATCCCTTGCGATTACACATAGTAAAGGTGTAAAAAGAATGCGATCCCTATTCTGTCCTAAAACACCCTATTTATAGGAACCTCTGGCTCTCGCCCTTCCGAATAAGCGCATCCGTCACTTGCTCTGCAAGTGCCAGCCTCTAAGCATCTTTCTCCAACTGAGCCTTTCCGTTCCTGTTCTGAAACAGATTTAAGACAGAAAGGGACTTAATCTCGATGGTGTCGGATGTGTATCACATCCGACACCTATAATATATCATCAGTATTCATTCATCGAATTTCCAGATTTCATATTTCACCATATGATCCTCAATTGTGTATCCATTCTTAAGGATTTCACATTATCATTAAACCATTATCATATCACAAGGATCAAAATGTATCAAATTACCAAATCAACGATTAATGATGAACTTTTGATTTAAACAAATTCAGATTAATTTTACTGATCCAAAATATGCGTATCGGTCAATTACTTTCAAAAACTAAATTCGCTATTCATTCAAAGCGTTAAAATCGATACCTGATGATTTCGACTGTTCGATAATTGTACGATCTTCATTTAGAAGATCATCTAGATCCTTCAATTTAGTGGTTTTTGCAGCATCTTTTTCTGGAGTAAATTTCAGAGTGGCGCGAACTTCCTGCAACCATTGTTCACGCTTCTCCTTGTCCTTTAACTGCTTCAGAATCTGCAAATTTCTCATCAGGAAATCTCGATCAAAGCTTTGCAAAATCTCTACAGCTCTATTCGGATCCACATTATCATCCTCGTCATCATGATCCGAATATGGATCATCATTAGAATGATTCGGTAATTGAAACACCGAGACTTTTTCACTAGGTTTTCCAGCTGATCCTTTCGAACTATGAATGTTCTTCGGTGTTCCTTCTATATCAAAAATGGACTTCTTCTTCACTGACTCATCCGATTGCTTCTCCATTTTTCACCAATTCCTGAGAATACGGATGGCGCCAATTGATGAACCACAAAATCCCACTGTATGTAAATGAGAGATTATAATTCAACTAGGAACAAGCTAATCTCAGAAGAATAATCGATGAGTCAATGGATTTATTAATATCTCAACGTTTGGGTACAAACAAGGAAAACACACAGTAAATGTGTGGTTTTCGGAATCCGAAGTTACATTGCAAGTGAATGAAAGAACTATTTAGAGAGCTTCCGAAGTCGCATCTTCGTAAGTTGGTCAGATGCACTTGCATCTTGTTCATCTGCAACTGCATTGCTCCCAACTCATTCTCTGTGCGACACTTGCTCTTGAGGTTTTCATCATCGGAAATGTTGATGTTGAGCCATTTGCATGTCCGGTCTTGACCTATCCTCATCACTTCCGATGCAAGTTCAACTTACTCGGAAGCAATTTATCCCGAAGGCCTCTTTAGAGGTTTTAGCAAATGCCTATGAACTCTTCTCAACCCGATGCATGTATACACGTTTAAATACATACTCGTTTTATTCTTTTAAGCATATGTATGTGCACAGGTAGGTGTTCATACCTTTCTGATATACGAAGTAAATGCATGTGCATATGTTAACACACATACTTCATTCCAAATAATCAGATGCATGAGCATTCTCATACTCATACTCCTCTTTTTTTTATTATTGAAAGAAACACTCAACACATGAGTAAATCATTGATACATATCTATCATGGAAAAGTTTGAAAAATATTTTTCCCGCTCCATTTTGACGCTGGAAGTTTCCAGTATTGAACGGCAAAACTCATAAAATTTTTATTGAATCTTCAAATATTCATCCAGTGAACATTCAAAAGATCTCCAGTTTCCGTTTTGTATCCAACAAATTCCAAGCAATATTGTCAACAATAATCATGCAAAATCACAAAATCATTAGAACACCATGAGATTTAATCATGACTAATCAGCACATGATCAATTTCACAAAACGTCATTGTAACTGATCCAATTTGCTTTGATGATCAATTCTTATAAAATAAAATTTATCCATAAATTTCAAAATCAAGAATAAATCTCCATGATTAAGCTTTGTCAATCCAATATCTTAAAACAGTTTTTTCCGAGAATTCAGAATCAAAATTGTTACCTGATGCTTTTGCACGCTTGTCAGACGTACGCTCATCATCTAGAATCTCCTTTGAATTCTTCCTAGCTCCAGTTTTTCCAGAATCACCTTCTGGAGTGAACTTGAGTGTTGCCCGAACTTCCTGCAACCATGAGTCTCGTTTTTCCTTATCATGTAATTGTTTTAACACTTCAACATTTCTCAGCAGGAAATCTCGACTGAAATCTTTCAATACGTCAGAATCATCATTTCGGACAACATTCCGGTCTAAATCATCTCGATCACGAATGCGTATCATCATCCCTTTGATCCTGCAACGGAAACATTGAATCCTTCTTACTGAACTTTCCAGCTGAACCTGCAGAGCTGAAAATGTTCTTCGCTGAACTCATCGATTCGAAAACCGACTTCTTCTTCGTTGAATCGTCCAAATGCTTCTCCATTGTTCACCAATCCCAGAGAATATGGATGGCGCCAATTGATGAACCACAAAATCACACCGCTTGTAGGTTTGACTCAATGATTCAACTAGGAATTAAGCTAATAGATGGAAAAGTATTGGAGGGAAGAGATTTGTATCGATTTTATGTTAAACAGAGTACATTCAGAAATACACACAATTCTTGGTGTAAAAAGGTGATCTCAAAAGTTGAGAGTTACATAATATGAAATGAACTATTTATACTATTCTTGAAATCGCATCTTCGTAAGCTGAAGGGATGCACTTGCGTCTTGATCATTCGCAACTACATCACTTTTTACCTTGCCCCCACATGCGATGATTGTCTCTGGAAGTGTCATCTCTGAGGCACTTGCATCTTCACTCTTGACCTATCCTCATCACTATCCGAATCTCTCCGCAACCACCCCTCACAAACTTCATACTCGTCCAGTCCGGTGCATTTTCTTAGGATACCCCACAAACTTTCGTGGGTATCGTTGTTATGATCCGTTTCTGGTCGGGTTCACCTCTCTCATCACGTCATTTTTTATGAGAGTGTATTTCCATTCGTGGAGTCACCTCAACCCCTTTCACCATTTGCTATGGACCCTATGTCCATCTTTGATCCGCCGCCCGTTCCGCCGCCCGTTCCCTCGTCGCCCCTGCACCAACTACACCCCCTCCCTCGCCACCTCACTCCCCATCGCCAAACCCGTCCCCAATGTCCCCCCCCCCCCACCTAGTACTTCCCCGACTTCCGCCCAAACCACCACGTCGAACGACGTTCAACCCCTCACCTCCCCCATCCGTTGCCTACGACACCGCCACCATCACACCCCATTACTACTCGTTCTCGAGTCGGTACCTTCAACCCTGTCACTCGCCTAAACCTTCACGTTCAGAACACTCCTGCCATTTCTCCTCTTCCTACCTCGTACACCAAAGCTCTTTCCGATCCGAATTGGATCCAGGCCATGCTAACTGAATTTAAGGCTTTGCAGGATAACAACACGTGGGATTTAGTACCGCGACCTACTAACCACCCGGTGATTAGATGCATATGGTTATTTCGACATAAACTTAAGTCGGATGGTTCACTCGAGCGGTATAAAGCTCGCTTAGTTGCTAATGGTAAGTCTCAAACGGTGGGCGTTGATTGCACTGAGACTTTCAGTCCGGTTGTTAAACCGGCAACCATCCGTACTGTTCTATCTTTGGCCTTATCGAGATCATGGCCGGTGTGGCAGTTAGACGTCAAGAATGCATTCTTGCATGGCGATTTGAACGAGACCGTATTCATGTCTCAACCCCCGGGTTTTACTGATCAACGTTTTCCAGATTATGTGTGCAGGTTAAAGCGTTCACTCTACGAATTGAAACAGGCCCCACGAGCATGGTACACCAAATTTGCTATGTATCTTACATCACACGGTTTTCGGAGCAGCCAATGTGACACATCTTTGTTTGTGTATCACCATGGGCCTCACACAACTTATTTATTACTTTATGTGGATGACATTATATTAACTGCTTCAGATCCCCGTTTCCTTCAGACCGTCATTTCGTCCTTGTCCAAGGAATTTGCCATGTCTGATCTAGGGAACTTCATCATTTTCTGGGAATTGCTGTTACTCGGGATAATTTTGGTCTGTTCTTGAGTCAGGTTATTGTATTTTCATGGGGGACAATCTCCTCTCGTGGTTGTCAAAGTGTCAAATGACAGTCTCTCGTTCCAGTGCTGAACCTGAGTACCAGGTCGTTGCTAATGTTGTTGCCGAAGTGAGCTGGTTACGCAATCTACTGCTTGAACTTCATGTCCCTGTTCACAATGCTACACTTGTCTATTGCGAAAATGTCTCAGCAGTATTCGGTGAGTGACCGATTCAAAATCATGAGGCCGCTGAATTTGATAAATCATAGAATACCAAGAATCACGAGAGAATACCGGAAAATCACCGACATATAAAACAAGAAATTAGGTTGAAAATTCATTTGGGACACAAAATATTAAGTGTACAACTTGTGTGATAGTGAGGTGGTAAAACTCAGATCATCATAGATTACTGAAAAATTTACATAAAACGTGGGAAACATGAAATCGAATGATTTTTGAAAAACATACGAAATGGCCCTCGTTTCCCGAGTGGGAAACTACAACCGTGACTGATCAGAGTAAGATCCTAGTGTTTGACATGCTTTGGACTAATAGGTTTGGACACTCTCATCGGGGCATCTCAGGTGAGCGACCGGGTCCATTAATTTGAATTTGTAAGTAACGCTTTTCTATTCAGAGACCCCGACTACCGGTGCTTCCACCCTTTCAGCAACTACATGTCAATCACTAAGGCCTCGTTTTTTATGAGATCATAAAATCGGAAATTAATTTCCTAGATGGTATGTAAGGCACCATTTCTAAGGAAAGAGGCTAGGAAGCCTCAAGTGATTTGTGTATAAGTTTGTGCAAATCGATAAAGACAAAAATTAAATAGGCATGATTAAGAAGCAATTATAGGACACCTAAGGCATAAGTCTAGGTCATGTTATGCATGAGTCACTCATGAAGGACACCTAAGGCATAAGTCTAGGTCAAGTCGGTTATGATACCAATCTGTCACACCCCAACCAATGGCGGAAGATGTAGGGGTGCGATGATTGTTTAGATTCACATAACACTATTTAATGTTGCGATATTCTTAATCAACTCATTTCATATAACATAAATATCATTACAATACAAAATACAATTCATTGAAACATGAAAAATAACTCATTTAATTAAGTCACGCTAAGTCCGCATGCGATCCTATGGTGTCATCAACAAAGCCAAACATCATCAAACAGCATAACCTGTAACATGTATAAAATAGGGTAAACTACGAATAGTTGGTACGTAAACATAGGTTTAGTTTACTACATATATTAAAGCGTTGCGATTCAATGAGTCAAGCGATAATTTCCAATTGTGATCAATAAGTCATATAAGTGATGTGCACCAAGCCTAGACGGTAAGGGAGAAAATCACCTGACGCCCAAGCCAAGGCAGGCCAGGTGGGTCATCAACCAATAGATCTATCATTGTTGCCACGACTCGATGGTTAATGGTACACATGCGATTAGCGATTTGCGACTAACGAATATCCACACATAGAATTAACCAGTATCACACAATAGAATATCACACATAGAGCACATAGAATCGCATAGAATTTTGCATAATAAAGAGAAAGTAGGGGGTACTGTTTTTCGAAAATGCAGCATTTCGATTCAATTTGGGTGCCATTTGTGAGAAATTAGAGAGTAAGGTTTGGTTTTAAATCGCCAATTAGAAACCTGGAGAGAAAGTAGGGGGTACTTTTTTCGAAAATGCAGTTTTATACTAACGGTAGTTCTTCTGGATCACAATGAACCCTAAGATATGAAACAGGGGAAGTTGTTGGAGTTCGCCCATTTAGTTGAAATTGGGATAGGGGGAATTTTTGATAAGAGTTAATTGCAAATTTCGTCCCTGTGGTTTGGGGTAAATTGCAAAATCATCCAAAATGAAACTTTTTTGCATAGGACGCTCTGTGGTATTGGTTTATTGCAAATTCAGTCCAAAACACTAACCCCGTTAGAGAATCTCTGTTAAGTCCAGGGGTAGTTTAGTCTTTTTAACTAAGGTACATGTTTGTTATGCATTGTACAATCTTATAATGCACATAGCTAATTAGAAACATTCTTTTAAATTTGAAGGGTTATTTATGTAAATTAATAAAACTAAATAAAAAAATATAAAATCCAACCCACAGATCCACATCTTGTAATCCTGTGAGTCTGTGACCTTCCCCCAGCTCCCAAACCCTTCTTCCCCCTTCACCGCCGACGGCCTCACCGCCCTCTCACAACCACCATCGTTACACGCTACCACTGTCATCGAAAACCTCCCACCGGCAGCCAACTCTCTCCCCCAAATATCTTCTGTCGATTCAAACCGGCAACAATGACCACCGCTAAAACCCCACGATACTCGAGTTAATCACTACCGTAATCCACCCTGCGATACCCGCTGTGACCGGCCACGCGTCGACCGACGTTTTTATTCTGGCGCAAACACCAAACCAATTTGATTCTCCTAGTTCGTCGCCGCCACCACCATCTTCAACCAGGACCCGTCACCACCACAACCACCTTCAACCGACCTTCTCCATTCTCTTTCCCCGTTCCCTGTCTAAAAACAATCTGAAATGCAGTTAGATATAAAATATATAAAAACGATCTGAACACAAAGCAACCATTGCTCAGGGTTTTAGGGTGGGGAGCTAAACAGTTTTTTTAATTACATGTGGTACGGGTCGGTTAAAGATGAGGGTTTCATTTGGGTGAGAAGAATTTAGCATGTGAGCAATGGTGATGAAGATGGTTACATCTGATTTTTTTTATGAACACCCCACATAAAACGGTAGCAGTGATGCTTCAATTGGATATCATCGCCACCACCATTCAAACATTGATCTGGAAGTGTCAAAGGGGTTAAGATTGTTGGTTTACAGAGGTCACAACGGAAAAACAAAAGAACACACAAATTGGGACGATTTTTTGGTTTCTTGAACTCGGCCGATGATCTATGGATGTGATGGGTCGGTGGTCGTAGGCAGCGAGGAATTTGGTCGGCGGTGTGCTATTGAATTGAGAGAGGGGTAAGTTTTTTAGGTTTTATGTGTATTTTTTCTTTTAACTATTTACATAAACAACCCTTCAAATTTAATAAAATCTTTCTAATTAGCTATATGCATTACAAGATTGTACAATGCATAATAAACTTATACCTTACTTAAAAAGACCAAAATACCCTTGGACTTAACAGAGATTCTCTAACGGGGTTAGTGTTTTGGACTGATTTTGCAATAAACCAATACCACAGAGCGTCCTATGCAAAAAAGTTTCATTTTGGATGATTCTGCAATGTACCCCAAACCACAGGGACGAAATTTGCAATTAACTCTTTTGATAATTTAATTTGGTTTAGAATAATATTATTAATTTATTTTAATTGAATCCACATCAATTAGGGTCGATTAGGACCGATGAGGACAAATGAAGATAAGTATGACCAATTAGGACCAACGAAGCCACGATGCCCAATTAGGGTAAATTGGGGTCAATTTGGGTCAATGAGGATCAATTAGGGTCAATGATGAAGACCAGTTATAACTAACGAGGGTCGATTATACTTAATGACGCCTTATGAGGACCAAATATGACCAATTAGGGTCTATTAGGCCGATTGAGGGCCAATTACGCTCAATGAGGACCAGTAGACTGAATTAATGTCAATCATGGTCATTTATGACAAATGAGTACCAATGAGGGCTAGTGAAAACTCAGTTAGGATGAATTAGGGCCAATGAAGGTCAGTTATAGTTTATTAGGCTCAGTTAGGTTCAATGAAGATCACTT
>JBCNJP010011557.1:0-15868 GCA_039602395.1 Deinandra increscens subsp. villosa
AAAACGTCTCTTTGAGACTGTTGGAACTTTTAATAAGTGTGACTGACGCCATCAAATCTATTCTCGAATAATTCGGTTGAAGAATCCATTGTGATTTGATTCAGAGACGCGGGTTGTGATGCTCGAGGCTTGCAAGTTTGGACCGAAGACGTTTTCTGAAAAGTCAACCGTTCGGGTCAACGGTCAACGTAAAAGTCAACGGAAGATCGGTTCGAGCGAGTCAAGCTTCATATTAATTAAATCATCCTTGATTTAATTAATAATAATTATGTCATTTGTTTATTTGTATTTGCTCATTTTATGTGTGTTAGCTAGTTAGTGGGCTAGTGAGCACATGGGCTCTCTATATATAGGGTGAGTGTGCTCCATTAGAAAGAAGATGAATAATAGATGAATAATGAGTGATGTGAGCTATCATTTCTAGAGAGAGAGAGAGAGTCACACATTGGGTTTGAGCTCAACCCAATGTGACCATGGATTTCCATTGACGAGTTTGTAATCATTCGGTTCGTTGTAATCATTCAGCAATAATCAATGAATCGTTTGATTTTATCATTTCTTGTCATTTATTATCTATGATTCTCTTCATCCCGTCTCCTTCTTCATCTCACCTTTGTTCTTGCTCAAGATCGAGATTCTTGATGTGAAATCGGTCCTGACAAATGGTATCAGAGCGGGTACCGATCAGATTCATCTCACCGTGAATCTGGTCACTCGAATCTGTGATTTTGAGCTTGAATGAGGTGCTGATTGAAAAACCCACTTTGGAGACTTTTTCCTACTTTTTCTTAGTTTTGGAGCTGATTGAAGATTTCTGGATGAATCTGATGATAGATTCTTGTTGTTGGGTTCATTTAGATATGATTTCATGCTCCATATGTCATAATCAGTGAAGAAATACGAGATCTGAGCAAGGAAAATGAAGCTGTTAGAGTTTTCCCGTTTTTGGGTTTTTGAAGAATTTTTGAGCTTTGATTCTGAGTTTTTGGTGTTTTAATCAGTGTTTTTGGATGAAATAAAGTATGAATCTTGAAGGAAAACGCATTCCGGATCCATTGGGAGCATCAGTTTCGCCTGATTCGCAACAGATTTGACAGATCTGGAAAAACACACACTAGTGTGTGTTTCACGGTGTTCTTGGTGTTCTTCATTTTTTATGAAGATTGCCTTGGCGATTTCACAGCCTTGAAGATATTCTTGGCGACCTCGTGTACCCTTGAAGATGTTCATGGCGATCTGGAAAGTGTTTGAAGTAGTTCTTGGTGATCTCGACTGGTTCTTAGCGATCTCGAGCTTGTTCTTGGCGACTTCGACAAAGTTCTTGGCGATCTGGTGGTTGCTTTTGGCGACTTGGGTTTTCTTTGGCGACCTCTCGACTTGGCGATTTCGTTTTTGCTCTTGGCGACCTCGAATCCCCCTTGGCGATCTCAAATAAACCTTAGCGATCTCGAATGGCCTTGGCGATCTCAACTTACCTTGGCGATCTCGACTGAACTCAACATCTGGGTCTACGTTCAAATAATTTTCAGAGGTTTTTGTTCGTCTAGGATCGTAGAGGATGAGATCACGAGTCCAACGGTATAAGATTTGATGATTTTCGTCAAGTATTATGGGAGTTATGGACACTTTACGGTTTTCTGGCGTGTTCCTCGTTTTTCCGGTGGGATTCCCGATCATCTAGGGTTTTTTGAGATTGAGGATGACACATGACGACGTGGATGGTTTCAATTGGAGGACAGAGAATGTTCTCTCTCCCATTTTCGGTCAAACCCACATTCCATTTATTGTTGTCGAAATCTGATAGGTGGACAAGAAAGCAAGTGGGCCCCAGGCTGGGTAAAGAGCCGTTGGCTCATTTTGGTTGTCGACCAGCTATTGGTCCATGAGAATGTTGTGGGCCCAGGATGGAATGAGGATCTGTGAATGCTCTCGGTCTGTCGAGATTTTATTGGTTGGAGCCAGCGCGTGGACCCCACCCTGCTCTCAATGGAGCCGTTGAAAAGCATATGCAGGCGCCATCTGATTGGCTGAAGCTATTCTCCACGGATCAGCAGTCCACAACCTTTGGATCCCCTTAATTGTAACCGCCGGATCAGATTTCTAGAGGAATTCTGATTGGCCAGAAATAAAACACAAGGATTGTGCTTGTTGGAGGGATTTTCTCTACTAATTATTATTTTGCATTATTTCGTTAAATGCGGGGTTTTTTCTCATCAATTTTTTACGAGAATAACGAGATAACGCCGCAACGGAATTGTGAAAATATTTTAGTGGTCATGGATTTATTCCGTTTATTCGACCGGGTTTCTAGTTTTTGTTGACGTCAAGACCACGTTAGCTAACGACCACTGACGGATTGGTTTCGCTTCTCGGTTAAGTTTGTGACTTTTTCGTTATGTCTCACTTCAAGTTGTTTAGCTGATGCAGCGCTGATGTCATCTAACCGAATTAACTGGAATCTCAGTTAAATATTGGAATATTCCGTTAAATCTCTAACGGAAGGCCGTTACTTGAATAAAATTTACGGTCTTTCTCAGATTCATTCCAAATTGCACCGTTTGACTCAGAATTCTTCACGGAATATTTTTCCGAGCTCGATTTTCTTCGCCCAAAATTACGAAGACTCCGGTTATGAATAAATTTCTCGTTTACGCTCGGGATCTCAGTTTTTCACCGATTTGACATTATTTTCGCATCCAACCCAGTCACGCGGAACAAGTTCAGTATTTATGGATCATTCACAACTGTTAGCACCCGGCTTCCGGTTTTTCGCAAGATTGTCCGATTTCAGGATTTCAGTACCGTTTTCTCTTCGGAACTGAGCGGAACGGTTCCACTCTCTGCATCTGATTTTCCGCTTCCGCATCGGATGTTTTCAGAGGGATCTAGAGAAAAGGGGGAACTTCTATGGATTTGGATTATCGGGTCGATTATCAGAAGTTGGAGCATTTTCAGTGATTGATTGGTTTATCTGATTCGATTTGTTGCGATTTTCTCTCCAACGTTCAGCATTCTTAGTATTGTACCCGACCGTGTGAACCGAGTGAACTGCAGCACTTGGATCTCAACTGGAGCAACAAGAACAGAAGAAGCTTATTCAAAGGGGGAACCTTTACAACAGAAAGATTCAGGTTTATCAGTTGTTCTTCGAAGATGCATGACAGAGCGGTTCTTCACCAGTATGACAGATTTGAAAGCGTCAGTCAAGGGGGAATTGTTGGAACTTTTAATAAGTGTGACTGACGCCATCAAATCTATTCTCGAATAATTCGGTTGAAGAATCCATTGTGATTTGATTCAGAGACGCGGGTTGTGATGCTCGAGGCTTGCAAGTTTGGACCGAAGACGTTTTCTGGAAAAGTCAACCGTTCGGGTCAACGGTCAACGTAAAAGTCAACGGAAGATCGGTTCGAGCGAGTCAAGCTTCATATTAATTAAATCATCCTTGATTTAATTAATAATAATTATGTCATTTGTTTATTTGTATTTGCTCATTTTATGTGTGTTAGCTAGTTAGTGGGCTAGTGAGCACATGGGCTCTCTATATATAGGGTGAGATGTGCTCCATTAGAAAGAAGATGAATAATAGATGAATAAGATTTAGAGTGATGTGAGCTATCATTTCTAGAGAGAGAGAGAGTCACACATTGGGTTTGAGCTCAACCCAATGTGACCATGGATTTCCATTGACGAGTTTGTAATCATTCGGTTCGTTGTAATCATTCAGTAATAATCAATGAATCGTTTGATTTTATCATTTCTTGTCATTTATTATCTATGATTCTCTTCATCCCGTCTCCTTCTTCATCTCACCTTTGTTCTTGCTCAAGATCGAGATTCTTGATGTGAAATCGGTCCTGACAACCTTAACCACCTTAAAATGTCGTAAACTGTGATTACGACACCTGATTACGACTCCGGAAGTCGTAAACACCCGATTCCGATTAGAGCCGATCGTAAACACGATTACGATCCCGAGATTCCGGTAATGCAAAGTCGTAAACGCCAATTACGATCAAGAAAAATCGTAAACACCAAAAAGTACGATCGTAAACGCTTAAAAGTTCAATCTTGATGTCGTAAACTCCCAACAAACCCAGAAATGCAGTCGTAAACACAAAGTACAGCAGCTGGACCACTCGTAAACACCAAAAAACCTTCAAATCTTCAAACAACCACGAACACAAACCCAGAAAACACTTGAATCTATATCGTGAGAGCCTCGAATCTAAGATTCTTAGCTCTGATACCAATTGTAGGTCCGAGATCAAACCGTCAACACGATATCTAATCACAAATGAGTGCGGAAACCTCAAATGCAATCGATTCAAGAAACAAGTAGAAGAAATAGATTCAATCTATAAGAAAGATTGAATCTTGAATGAGAAACCCTAACTTGTTGAAGCTGATCGTAAATAGAGATGAACACAGAAATCGTAAACACCTTTGAATGTATTGAAAAGCTTGGTTACAATCATAAACATGTTGGGTTTATATACTACCCATACAAAAAATCGTAAACCTAAAGGTAGCCCACATGGCCCAATCATAAACTATAATAAGCCCATTAATCTATTAAATAACAAGCCCAAAACTAAGATAAAGCTAGCCCAATAACTAATGTTCATGCCTTAATAAAATATAGCCCAACATGTTCCATTTGCTGATCCGTATAACGAAGAAGATTCAGATGAACATGTTGATTATGAAGAAGAGCAAGTAGAAGTAGAAGATATCACTGCTGAAGAATATCCTACTGATCCGAAGGTTTATGGAAATTTTACTGATAATGATCAGTCGGAAGGTTTCAACTTCTTTGGTGAAGATGATGAAGAAAAGATTGATGAAGAATTAAAAAAGAAAGAGTCTGAGAATCAATCTGAACAGCCAGCATCAACCGAATCTGAAAATTTATCTGAAGAACAAGAGAAAAAGATGTTATTTGATGCGTGGTTGAAAGAGCAAAGGGCGAAGAAGATGCCGGTGAAATCGTCTACAAAAGATGTTGATCAAAAGAAATTCTTTGAAAGGAAAGGTAGAGAAGCATCTGGCAGAATAATCAGTTGGATGTATGATTCACAACTCAAATGCTATGCAATCAAGAAAGAGTTTGGAATCATCTATCTAAAGTATGCGACAAGGTTTAGTACACTGCCGGTATGTGACGTAAGAGACTTATCCAGAACTCCATTTCTGAATTATGGAAATGATAGGTTGGCTGAAGTTTTCAGAGACAAACTCATTGAAGAATGTCAAGGAAAGTTTCAATTTCTAACTCCTCAAAGACCAAGATTTATTGAGCATCCAACTGACATCCATCCAAAAACTGGAAAGCCGATGATCATTGTGAAGTACAAAAAGCCTGTTCAGTTGAAGAAAATTCCTTTAAAGAAGCTTGAACAGGATTTCATCAAAACATTGAGATGGTGGTACTATGATGAAAGTTCTGGTGAAGCAGTGGTGGTGGTTAAAGAAGAAGACAAAGTGGTCAGACTATACGATCCGATGTGGTTAATCAACTTATCCAAGAATGACATAGACAAACTCTATCACTGTAATATCCTTTACAAGGCTGAGCATGCTGAACAAGCTTTGCAGTTTCAACGGGTGATTAGAGTATGTTTTGCTTTTGGGATTCATGCGGGGAACAACAGGAGACAACACTGGAAGGAGACTGAATCAAGAACTTCAGAAGACTAGCACAAGACAAGGGGGAGTTTGTAAAAGCATATATAGTTGTCTAGTGCTAGGTCTTGTATTTATAATGTTTTGTGTAATCTGGTCTCAGCGGACCAGGGGCGGACCAGATGGTACGCCCGGACCATCTGGTACGCTGGTTAGTTGGTCCGCTGGCCAGAACTAGTATAAAAAGGTTTAGCTCGTTTAGAGGAGAGTAGTTGTGAGGTTTGAGTTCTAAACTGTGTGTTTTTGTAAGGTGAAACCTGTTTACTTTCTCTCTCTAAAGGTTGAGCAATAAAGAAGTGTTATTTACCTTTGTGTTTACCGAATTGAGATCATTATGCATTAGCAAGACCGTTCCTGTGTTTTACAGAACCTGATCTGGAGACTCCGAACTTCGACATAATTTTTCAAAAACGCTTGATTTTTGATGAATTTTGATGAAATTTGTAACAGTCAACCAAAAAAATGATTAGGAACGATTTAAAAGCAAGTTTAGCACAAAACACACGTTAGAAATGATTGAAAATACGAAAAGAAGCACGAGAAAACTTCAAAAACGCTCAAGAATCCGAGAATAGCAACCACAGATCAGTAGAGTGAACCAGAAAGCTCTGATACCACTTGAAAATGCGTGAGCATTGGATCGTCTACTCGATCTAGCTAATCGGGCATCGAAACGTAATTAACCGATTGTTTTATTGATCAAAATGAACAATTACAACCAGTGAAACACTCAGAAACACAACACAGAGAAACACCTTGAAAACACACACTTAAGAAATCTCACCCGCTCAGAAGTCTACAAATACAAAGACCAATCACATATATATACCCGCTGATCCCAGCTTCGGCCGAACCTCAGGTTCGGCCAGTCCGAACTTCAGGTTCAGACCTAGTTCGGCCAGACCTAGTTTGACATGATCTTGTACTTTGTTTGATACTTCACACGACGCACATATCAGGTATCAACACCTAAGCGTATAGTTTGCGGAAAATTTGGTCACTTGGCAATAGTATGCTACTTTAAGCCTCTGACAAAAATCAATCTTCAAAATCAAAAGCTGTGAAAAATCAAAAGTATGATTTGTCAAAGAAACTGATAGGCAAAATTTCTCCTGAAAGAAGTCACACGGTTAAATATTTTGAATCTGATTCAAATAGAGTTCTTGTTGGAAATGAAAGAAACGGAAGTCTTTCAGTTTTTAAACAAAATAGTTTTCCGGTTGAACATCAAGCGAATCATTTTTCCGCTGAAACTCATTTTGAATCGGAAAACAAGAAAAATTTCAGATCACTAACTGCATTAAAACAAGGACCATCTGTTAAGTTCAGTGATAATTTTGAACACTTTGAAGGACGGGAAGGAGGAATCCTTCACGGGGAAAAGTTAATTCTCGCAAGATGTTTAAAACTGGGAAAAGTTTTGGTCAAAATGAATCTATACCTAGTTTAAGCGGAAGTTCATCCTTTCCGCTTCAAGGTGAAAAATCTTCAAAGAAATTATGGACCTGAAAAATTTGCCTTTCACCTGAAAGAACTAGAACTTCTAGTCAAAATCAGTCCTCAACAAATGAGTTTGTAAAAACTGAAACCAAGAAACAGAGAAAATTCAGAGAGTTTAGAGAAAGGAAAGCCCTTGAAAGAAAAAAAAATAGGAAATAAGAGATTTCATCAGTCAAGTCAAGTTCAAGACTTTGACTCAGACTTTGAAAATGATGATTTGCTTACAGAACAACCAATTTTATATACTTTAGTGTTGATGGAGTATAAGTATAATGGTGATTTAGGCAGACCCAAGACCACAAAAGCTTGGGTCCCCTACAAAATTAACCAATTATTGATATGTGCAGGTGTAGAATAAAAGTCAAGATCGGTTGTGGATCGTTCACAGCGGGTGCACCAGCCATATGACAAGAAATAAGCACATTTTAGAAAACACAAAAATACACAACGGAGGATCAGTTGCATTTGGAAGCAACAAGGGGTACACCTTAGCTCAAGGAGATGTTACAAATGGTTTGGTAAGGTTTGATAAAGTCAATCTTGTTGGTACTTTAAACTTCAACTTGCTTAGTGTCTCACAAATGTGTGATAAGAAGTTAAATGTTTTGTTAATGAGAGAGAGGCCATCATATACTCAAATCTGAAATAAAATTCCTGATGAAATGATTTTACTCAAAGCACCCAAGAAAGAAGGTTTGTATGTCTTGGATATGTCAGTTGCTGCACCTACCAGTGGCACTGCATGTTTTATATCCAAATCCTCTATCGATGAATTTGATCTTTGGCATAGAAGGCTAGGACATGTGAATTACAAGAATATGAATAAAATTGTAAATCTTGGTTTGGTCAAGGGTCTTCCTGTCAAACAATTCACTTGTTCTAAGCACTGTGCCTTGCCTCAAGGGTAAGCAACACAAGTCATCCTTCAAACCAAAAATTGAAAGTTCTATCTCACAACCCTTAGAATTGTTACACATGGACCTTTTTGGGCCAACAAGGGAGATGAGTTTGGGAAAAAATCATACTGTTTTGTGATTATTGATGATTTTACCAGATATACTTGGGTTTTCTTCCTAAAAACAAAAGATGAAACTGCTGAATTGTTAAAAACTCTTGTGATCAAGTTGGAAAATCAATCAAAATTGAAAGTCAAAACAATAAGGTGTGATAATGGCACAAAATTTAAAAATCATGTTTTAAATTCTTTTATTGAGCAAAAGGGAATCACTAGACAGTTTAGTGCTCCCAGAACTCCACAACATAATGGAGTTGCTAAAAGGAGAAACAAAACACTAATTAAAGCTGCTAGAGCTATGTTGGCTGATTCAAAACTCCCTATTATATTTTGGGCAGAAGCAGTAAATACTACTTGCTATGTTCAAAACAGAATTTTGATTATTAAAGAAAAGAACGAAACACCTTATGAACTTTGGAGAAATAGGAAACCAAATATCTATTTCTTTAAATCCTTTGGGTGTCCTATCATAATTCTTATAACCAATGAGCTATTGCTAAAATTTGCTAAAAAAGAAGATGATGGATATTTTTTTGGATACTATGGGGTGTCAAAGGCATACAGTTTATACAACAGGAGAACCAAAGTTGTTGAATAGATTTTAAATTTCTTCTTTAATGAGAAATCAAAGAACAACTTTACTTCTTAACCCACTTAGTTATATGACAGTGATGCACTAACTACTGCTTTCAACACAACTTTTGAGAAGCCTGTGAGTATTTCTTTGCAGGAACAGGTAAATAGAACTTCAGCTGTTGAGCATTGGAGATTCAAAATCAAATAATTTTAACATTGACCCTACATTTCATCAGTTAGTTCCAAGCCTCTGAAGCCAACTGTTGTCCACAACTCTACTGAAGTTATTCAAGTTGAAGTGGATGCTGTTCCGGTTCAAGTTCAAACCGAAGCTACTTCTCTTGATTCTCCAGCTCAACTTCAACCAGAAAATGGCACTTCAGGTTCCATTGAGAACTCTGACTCTGGATTCACTGAGCCTTTGAACTCAAATGATTATACGTCAAATGAGCTTAGTTCTCAAGAGTTGAATGTAACACCCGATCCCATCTCACTCAGCTCAGTATTCCCAAAAATGGTAGAAGCCATGAATTTCCCATCTACTAAGATAGAAGAATCAGCAGAACTCATCCGATTGGGAATGTCATTGGAGATGTGTCAGCTCCTATGCTGAAAAGGAGTAGTTTGTTGAAGCAAACATCTGTTTGCATGCTGCATTTCTATCACGGAAAGTTCCTACCAAAGTTACTAAAGCACTGAGAGATAACAACTAGGTAGAAGCTATGAAAGAGGATTTGTTTCAGATCAACAAGCAAAAAGTATGGAAATTGGTTGATTTTCCAATGGGGGCAGAACCAATTGGCACCAAATGGGTGTTTAGGAATAAGAAGGATGATAGGGGAATTGTGATCAAGCACAAAGCTAGATTAGTGGTTCAAGGGTATGCACAAGAGGAATTATAGATTATGATGAGGTTTTTGCTCCTGTAGCCAGGCTTGAAGCAATCCAAATCTTCTTAGCCTATGTTGCATTCAAGAACTTCCAGGTTATTCAAATGGATGTTAAAAGTGCTTTCCTCTATGGGTTGCTAGATCAAGATGTGTATGTATGTCAACCTCCAGGCGTTGAGGAACCATACTATCCAAACAGGGTGTGTAAGCTAATCAAAGCTTTATATGGCCTCAAGCAAGCTCCTAGAATCTGGTATGAAACTCTTTCAAACTATCTTTTGGAAAATGGTTATAGGAGATGAGCCATTGACAAAACACTCTTCATCAAGAAGGTTGGTAAAGACATGTTGATGGTGCAGATATATGTGGATGATATTATATTTGGTTCTTCCAACTCTGCTCTATGTAAAGAATTTGAAGCTCTTATGCAGGCCAAATTTGAAATGAGCTCAATGGGAGAGCTTAGTTTCTTTTTAGGACTACAAGTGAAGAATACTGCTACTGGTATCTTTCTGAATTAGTTAAAATACATTTAGGATATGCTTAAATGATTTGATATGCAGCCAGCTTTAAGTGCCAAAACTCCCATATCCACTTCCCACAAGCTCTCAAGTTACTTAAGTGGTGACCCAGTGGATGAGCATATGTACAGAGCTATGATTGGATCTTTGATCTACATAACAGCAAGCATGCCAGACATTATATTCAGTGTTTGCCTATGTGCAATCACCAACGGAATCTCACATGTTGGCAGTGAAAAGGATAATTCAGATATTTGAAGGGTCATCCTAAGTTGGGTTTGTGATATCCTAAGAATTCTGATTTCACCTTCAAGGCTTTCATTGATAGCAATTATGGGGGCTGCAACCTTGATAAGAAATCTACATCAGGCGGATGTCAGTTTCTGGGGGAGAAACTTGTTGCATGGCAATGCAAGAAACAAACACGTGTTTCTAGTTCTACTGCTGAAGCTGAGTATATTGCTGCTTCAAGCTGCTGTGGCCAAGTCTTGTGGATCCAAAATCAAATGTTGGACTATGGAATTACTTTCATGGAAACTCCCATCTATGCAGACAACAACAGTGCCATCTCCATCACCAACAACCCTATGAAGCATTCAAAGACAAAGCACATTGATATCAGGTACCATTTTATTAGAGATTGTGCTGAAAAGAACTTAATCAAATTGCTTAAAGTTCATACGGATCACCAATTAGCTGACTTATTTACAAAAGCTTTTGATGAGGCTAGATTCTTCTACCTCATTACAGCAATTAGGATGATGAACTTTGATTAAATTCAAAATGTTTTCAGAAACCTTTAATAAAGAAAACCATGTGTCAAAGAGTCCATCTCTTGATACAAAAAGAAAAAGAAAAAGAAAATTGTTGTGTTAATTAAAACCAATTTTAATCGATGGTCAGTAATCTACTATTAAACTATGGAAATTGACACAAGATATTTTCAAAAATCATGTGTTTTTTTCTTCCGTTTCAAGTTTCCGGTTCAACCTGTGAGAAAATCACTTTTCAAATTCTTCGGATATTTTAAAAAATCATGGGTTGGTTCGTGAATTCAGCCGAGTGCTGAGATCGTAAGCGTATGGTAGTCGCAACTACACATTCCAAAGTATGACAAGTGAGTTTAGAATGGTCCCAGTTAAGATACCAACTGGGAGGATGTAAATGATGTAATATGTAGTATAAATTCAAAGATGATTATCCAACATGCTTGACGAGATTCGGAAAAGGGATTCGAATCGATAAATATCAAGGTGAATGTGTCAATGGTTGTACAGTTCGATAGAATAAATTATCTCTTCAAGAGGGATCTTCATTGCTTAAGTCCACAAATGTGTCCGTTATCCTTGGTGTCCTTGTGCTGCATGCGATATGAAACCTTCTTGTCTGAACATCGGTCTATATAGCGTTCGAACGTATTATAAGATATGAGCCTAAAGTAAAAGAGGGAATTCGAAACAGAGATCGTCTATATTTTCAAAAGTGATTTTGGCTTGCAATGACTGTACATATGAACTAATTATAGGGTTTAGTGCAGATTTACCGAGGATCAAAAGATCAAATCATGTGTTAAATAAAAGGGGACCAGGGGTTGCTACCACTTCAGTGAATGTCAGAAAGTTTATCAAAAAGACAATTGGTTCAAAATATTTTCCCTTAAATGGAAGACAAACTACTCCTTAACACATGCTTCTAAAAGTTGGAGTTGATTGTTGGATATTGTATGTTCTGACCCGATAAATCTCAAACCCGACCCGATTACGACCCGTAAGAGTTACACCTGGTGCAACGAACTCCAAACCCACTTAAATGGTTCACCAGTAAAAGAAACGGAAACGCTTGATTATATATATATATATTATTTATACTTGAAAGGCGTGAGCGTGCGGATCTTCTACTTAGTCGTAATGAAATCAATGTAAACGTGTAAAACTCAAAGAGTGTTGGAACAAAAATCCATGTGACTGACGCCATCAAATCTGTTTACCGAAGCATTCGATTGAAGAATCCATGTGAATTGATTCAGAGACGCGGGTTGTGATGCTCGAGGCTTGCGAGATTGGACCGAAGACCGTTTTCTGGAAAAGTCAACCGTTCGGGTCAACGGTCAACGTAAAGTCAACGGAAGATCGGTTCGAGCGAGTCAAGCTTCGGATTAATTAAATCAACTTTGATTTAATTAATATTTATGTTATTTACCTTTCTTGTAATTTACAGTTATTTTATGTTTTTCTGTTGTTAGTCACCCTCACTATATATAGTGAGGGTGCCCATTACAAGTAAGTGAGTCTCCGAATGTGGAGATGATGATTTTTCTTGTAGAGTGTGAGATTTCCATTCTAGAGAGAGAGTGAGTCATGGATTCTAGAGAGAGAAAGTGTTCTTCATGATTCATTGATTGTAATCTTTTGATTAATGAATTCATTCGATTTGTTCATCTTTCTTCTTATGTTGATTATCTATGATTCATCATCATCATCTTCTTCATTTGTTTTGAGTTTTCGAATCCGAACATGTTCTTGCTCAAGATCGAGATTCTCGTAGTGAAAATCGGTCCTAACAAATGGTATCAGAGCGGGTACCGATCAGATTCATCTCACCGTGAATCTGGTCACTCGAATCTGTGATTTTGAGCTTGAATGGTGAAGATGAGAAAACTCATTTTTTAGAGACTTTTTCTATTTTTTCTTCGATTCTGGATGGATTCTGATGATATGGATGATCGATTCGTGTTCTGGAGTTCATCTTTATGTTTGTTTATGTTCTACATCTTCAGATCTGGTGGAGAAATGAAGATCCGAAGTTATTTTTGGAACTTTGGAGTTTTTCCCGTATTTGAAGATTTTCAAGATTTTTAGCTTTGATTCTTCGTTTTCTGGGCATTTATTCATGGATTTGGATGATATGAGGTATGATTATCAGTAGAAAACGCATTCCGGATCCATTGGAAGCATCCGTTTCGTCTGATTCTCAACCGTTTGGGCAGATCTGGAAAAACACACACTAGTATGTGTTTCTTGGTGTTCTTCGTGTTCTTGAAGATTTACAGATTTTGAAGACTGTTTTGATCCGATTAGCTGCTGTTTTTGGGTTGTTGGTGGCCACAATAGTCTCGTGAATGGTTTAGCTTCATATCTCGTGCATCATAACGGGTTTTCTTACCGGTTTTGGGCAGATTCGAGTTCACCAAGTAAGTATTCATAGTGTTCATCGATTTTCCAGAATTGTTCATCAGTTTTGAAGGTTTGAAGATTGCCTTAGCGGACTTGTTCAAGTTCTTACCGTACTTGTTCTCTTCTTAGCGAACTTAAATCTGTTTTAGCGAACTTGAAGCTTGTTAGCGAACTTGAAGCTTGTTAGCGAACTTGAAGCTTGTTAGCGGACTTCTAAGACCCCTAGCGGACTTCTCAGTGTGTTTAGCGTACTTCTGGTCGTTAGCGGACTTGTTTTGAGGTTAGCGAACTTGTTGCTGGGTTTTTATCCGAGTTCGTTTCAGAGAATTCTGTTCGTCAAGGGTTGTAGAGAATGTTCAGACGAGTTCCACGAGCTAAGAATCACTGGATTTGGTTGAGAAATGACCGAGATATGGGCTGTTTACGTTTTTCCGGTGTCTCCACGATTTTCCGATGTGGTTTTTTTTTTCGACCAACTTAGGGTTTACAGGATAGAAGACGAGTTTTGTGGAGACGAGATGACGTGGCATTTTTGTATTGGCTGCAGAGAGAATGTTTTCTCTCTCTCTGGTCGGTCCACACTACCTGTTGTCGAGCTGTAATTGGTGGAAACTGCCGCGTGGGACCCATCTCAATTGGAGAAAGCCGTTGAAAGGCTAGTGGTTGTCGCCATCTGATTGGCCGTCCCCCCTTCACCCGGATTCTAGTCCCTCAGCCGTCAGATCCTTCTATTCTCGGCCGTAGGATCATTTTTTAAGCCTTTTTCTGATTGGCCTGATTTGTGGCACACGGATTCTGGATTTCTCTACTAAAATCTGATTGGTTATTTAATTTTCACATGGATTATGGTTTTCTTGATGGAGATTTAATTATTCTAATTAAATTTTCTGCATTATTCATCAAACGCGGGTATTTTTATTAGTCTTTCATAAGATTAACGAGATGAGGCCGCGACGGAATTTCAGAAAATATTTTTATTAGTCTCGGATTTTTCTATTTTATTGGGGTTCTCGTTTATTGACGTCGTGCGTAACGTTTGCTATCGATCACTGACGGGTTAGCTTTATTATCCGGTTAATTACTCAGCTTTCTCGTTATATCTCACGGTTTTATTTTTAGTGGATGCAGCGATGTCGTCAACTAACCGGATTAACTGGAATCTCAGTTAAATATTGGATTTTATCCGATTAAATCTCTCGGATGACCGTTTATTGAAGAAATTTGACATTTACTTTAATTTTCGCATCCAACCTAGTCACACGGATTATTCACAACTGTCAGCATCCGGCTTCCGGTTTTTTGCAAGATTGTCCGATTTCAAGATTGTTTATCTGGTTTCTCTAGGCAACCGATCGCGACGGTTCGACTCTCCGCATCTCATTTTTACGCTTCCGACTTGATGTTTTTGGAGGGATTTAGATAAATAAGAGGAATTATCATGGATTTGGATATCGGGTCGATTATTCGGAGTTGGAGCATGTTCGATGTTTGACTGGTTTATCTGATTCAGTTTGTTGCGGTCATGACTCCGAGATGTAGCATTTTCTCAGTATTGTACCCGACCGTGTGAACCGAGTGAGCGGAACACTTGGATCTCGAACTGGAGCAACGAGAACAGAAGAAGCTTATTCAGAGGGGGAATCTCTACGACAGATTGTCTCCGGTTTATCAGTTTCTCATTGAAGATGTACGACAGAGCGATTCTTCAGCAGTTGAAGAGATTTGAAAGCATCAGTCAAGGGGGAAATTGTTGGAACAAAAATCCATGTGACTGACGCCATCAAATCTGTTTACCGAAGCATTCGACTGAAGAATCCATGTGAATTGATTCAGAGACGCGGGTTGTGATGCTCGAGGCTTGCGAGATTAGACCGAAGACCGTTTTCTGGAAAAGTCAACCGTTCAGGTCAACGGTCAACGTAAAGTCAACGGAAGATCGGTTCGAGCGTGTCAAGCTTCGGATTAATTAAATCAACTTTGATTTAATTAATATTTATGTTATTTACCTTTCTTGTAATTTACAGTTATTTTATGTTTTTCTGTTGTTAGTCACCCTCACTATATATAGTGAGGGTGCCCATTACAAGTAAGGGAGTCTCCGAATGTGGAGATGATGATTTTTCTTGTAGAGTGTGAGATTTCCATTCTAGAGAGAGAGTGAGTCATGGATTCTAGAGAGAGAAAGTGTTCTTCATGATTCATTGATTGTAATCTTTCGATTAATGAATTCATTCGATTTGTTCATCTTTCTTCTTATGCTGATTATCTAGGATTCATCATCATCATCTTCTTCATTTGTTTTGAGTTTTCGAATCCGAACATGTTCTTGCTCAAGATCGAGATTCTCGTAGTGAAAATCGGTCCTAACAAAGAGTAAATACAAATGAGCTTTCTATTAACCACAGAGAACCACAGAGTACACTCAGAGAATATGACACGGAAGCTTAGACTGTTTCTAAATACAACACAAGACACACATATTTATACTAGAGAAACCCACTGGTCCGA
>JBCNJP010011558.1:0-15868 GCA_039602395.1 Deinandra increscens subsp. villosa
TAGTCGGTACAGTTTTTTTTACGGTTCCTACTGTCCTAATTACAATAAAAAATTATGTCACGACACACACATACCTGCGGTTTTGTTTTCTTCGATGCCCACGACTATATCTCACATATGTCGTCTTTGCCGTCGGCGATTTTACCCGATTTTGTGGACTACCATCAACGGTCGGAGTCACCACCGCACAGATCTTTAATGAAACCCACTCGAATCGGATTTCTGGAACATCAATAACTGTTTAAGTTTTTGGAATGGAGAAAAGGTAGAAAGAGATTTGAGTTTTTCTTTTTTTTTTGAATTTTCTCCCTGCAAAGAGAGTGTAAGGATCCCCTCTTCGCCTTCATCAATCGCCGCTGACGTTGCTGCCGTGGTCAGCCACTAACGATACCGTGATTATCCCCTGGTTTGGCGAGAAAACACCATCAAAATATCGTGTTTTTTCTTCTCTCTCTGTTCCTAAACTTTCGATCTTTCTCTCTCTAGAAGATAGGAATTGGTTTGACAGCTTTATCTTTTCTTTATTTTGAAAAATCTTGAGGGTACTTTGGATATCACGTGAATGAAGGGATGATTTGCAGAAAATTAACCCAGGAAGAGAAATAAATTCTTTGACTTTTGACCCTAATATATTTCCTATGGAAGTTAAATCATTTATTTTTAGATTACTAAATTCAAGTATCCCTATATATATATTCCTGTAAAAATATATATCGATATAAATAAATAAGATGGTGACCCGTACGCGTTTTGTGGCGGACCACACATTTACTTGTCATTTTAAATAAGAAAAATTTTAATGTGGTCAAAGTATAAACTATAAAAAAAGGTTGTGGCCAATGTCGAAAACTCTAAAAGTCTAATAAAAAATGAAAGTAAAAAAGTAAAGGGGTATAAAACATAAAAGTCTAAAAATTTCGTGGTGAAAGTAAAAAACTATAAAAGTATATTAAAAACGAAAGTAGAAAAGTTAAGGGGTATAAACGTAAAAGTCTAATAAAAATATAAAAAATCATGATCAAAGTCGAAAACTCTAAAAATATACTAAAAAAGAAAATAGAAAAACGTAATATTGTGAAAGTTTTATGGCTAAAGTAAAAGACCACAAACTTTAAAAAAAGTCTAAAAGTTACAGTGTAGAAACATAAAAGTATGAATCATATGTGAAAATAAAAATAGAAAAACGTAAATTTGTGAAAATTTTATGGCCAAAGTATAAAACAAAGAACTTAAAACAAAAAGAAGTTCAAAAGTTAGAGGGTAGAAAATGTAAAAGTATGAAATATATGTGACTAAATTATGAAAACCTAAAGTTTACTATTCCTTAAAAAAATTAAAAAAAAATTTTAAAAAAAATAAAGTGTAAAAGTTAGGGGTAGAAATTGTCAAAGTAATAAACTTTCGTGGTTAAAGTATGAAACGTAAAAAGTGTACTTTGTCTTTTAAATTCCTAATGTTATATATATAATAAGCATAATTTATTTTTACCTCATAAATATTTAGATTTTTTTAGAGGTCTAAAACATATATATATATATATATATATATATATATATATATATAGGTAGACGCTCAATCGAGAACTAAATACGAGAACTGCGAGAACCAATCCTGATCATACATTTTATTTTTGGTTATTTTAAATTATTTTTTTAGTTGAAGGGCAGCATGGTAATTTGATGAGATCGTGGGAAAGTGGAATTTCAATTTAGACGTTCATATCAGTTTTCAATTTATGCTTTCACACTACCATAAATTAATAATAGTGTATAAACGGCAAATATCGTATTTCAATTATCATCCGCGGTACGACTCCCTTCCTCGACATCAATTATGCGTAAATAAAATTTCGAGTAAATTACGGCTATAGTCCCTGTGGTTTGCACGTTTTATGGCTATAGTCCCTAGGCTTCAATTTTTACGCCTATAGTCCCCAAGGTTTCGGGGTCCGTTACACCGGTGGTCCCTGAGGCTAACGGACGTTAAAAAAATTCGTTAAGTGTGTGTGAAAAGACCATTATACCCTCCCTTTATAATAGTTAAAAAATATTAAAAGAAAAATAAATTAAAAAAACAAAAATCCACATTCACCTCTTCCTCACCGCTGCACATCTTCTTCACCCCTAATCTCTGTCACTCTCACCGTTATCCCCAATCTCCGTCACCCCTCTCCGGCGACAGGGTCGACAACCCCACTGCCATCACAACCATGGCGACACCCCCACTGCCACGTTACCTCTTATATAGCCTTGCATAACTGGTGGTTTCTCAGAATCCGGTGACCTCACCGTCGTTCTCAAAATCTGGAGATTTTCCGGCGACCTCACAGTCGTTCAACCACCACCTGTCGTCGTTGAATAATTCTCCGGTTCCAATGTAGTTCAAAACCCCCTCCATCTCCTCCAAACTCTGCATAATTAGTTTCAAGTGGCGTCGTCGTTCACTGGTGTTCGTCCCAAAATGCCGGCGGCTTCGATCGCCGTTCACGCCCTCTGTAGGACAGCCAACATTCGACTGCCCGTTTCAAGTGGTTCATCGCTGCATTGATAAGATCAAATTTGATGTTCACTATTAAATTTAATGATTCATGAAATTGAAATTGATCTGTAATTTATAGATATTAACAAGGTTTGAAGTAAAAAACACAGTGGTGCTAAAAAAGAAAAAAACCAAACTCAAACACCAAAAATTTAATCAAATTGGAGCTCAAATTTCAACCGATTTTGAATCTAATGGTACTATTGAACCCTTAATGAAGATCTAAATTGAATGGAACCAAATTTTAGGAAAATCATTGAGTTTTTAAAAAACGCCATGAATGAACACGATGATCGTAACTCCATGAAACTTAATCAAATTTCAATCGGAGACTTTCTATCAACTAGAAATTGAAATCCGAGCACGATGATATCAAAATTAGTAATCAAAACTCAGTTAGATTGAGATCAAAATTAGAAACAGTGATGAACAGGTTTTGACTCGAAAAAGTCAAACTCGTTCAAATTCAATGGATGAACGCGAGTCGACTGCCATGGGAACTTGGTTGCTTGAACGCATGAAGAAGAGAAGAGATGATGGACGGGGATAACGCCGGAGATGATAACCGGAGAATATCTCCGGAGAAGATGACGGACAAAGATAACCTTTTAACAAATGTGCTTACAACGACGAGGGTAGAATAGTAATTTTCTACTTTTTTTATTTTTAATACAGGGGTATAATTGTCATTTTAAAAAAAGTTAACAGAATTTTTTAACAGCCGTTAGAGCCAGGGACCAAAGCCGTAACGAGCCAAAAAAGGTTAGGGACTAAAGCTGTAAAAAATGAAGCCTAAGGACCATAGGTGTAAAACGTGCAAACCACAGGGACGAAAGCCGTAATTTACTCTAAAATTTTGAGTAAATTACGGCTATAGTCCCTATGGTTTGCACGTTTTACGGCTATAGTCCCTAGGCTTCAATTTTTACGCCTATGCGTGTAATCGTGAAAGTTCATGGGATTCAAGCGTTCCTACTTCCAAAACCATGGCCGGTATTCTTCTGCCGGAGAAACCCGCAAAGGTAATACGCATTCTTCTCATGTTTATTCTTCTGGTATGGATCTGTTTTGATTGAGTGATTGACTAGTTTATGTTGTGTATTTCAATTGAATTCAGGGAAGGTTATTGTTGCTGGTCCCGGAACTCATGACAATTCCGGTAAAGTGAATAAGTGATCCCACTAACTACTAAGGAACGAGATACAGTTCTGTTTCCTGAATATGGAAGCGCGAAAGTAAGGCTCGATGAATCAGTTGTTTATTAATAGACTTTTTATCGTTTTCCTCTGCTTGGATTAAAATAACTATATATTTGATAATTTTTTACATGAACAAAAGCCAAGATCATGACACTTGTGTAATACTATTAGTTTAATTACCACATGTATTGCAGTTTACATGAATCAGGTGTCTTTACGTCAATTATATACCTCAATGTTAGCCACTTTGTTCAAGCAATGGTCTCGATTTGTGATAAATTAAAGCCGAGAACATAGATTGGGTTCCAAAAGCACCGTTTGCCAGAAGGCTGATGAAACGATGGCTGTGAACACAATTTCAAAACAATTGGGGCTGATGGAAGACATCGGTGTTATGGGTTTATGGTCTCCGATTTCTTGTTTGATTAATTCTAATAAAGATGAAATTTAACAAACAATACATGCACTAATGCATATAAAGCAATACATGCATTAATACACATGAGCAAATATGAATGCCTTTATGCACATGAGTACTATTTTCATTTGTTCATGCATCTCTAGTTGTCTTGTTTTAAAGTTGTTGTATGTGTGTATGTGTATATGTTGTGTTTATGATGTATTGTCAATAGGATCCGCGTTCAAATACGTGAACATTATAGTATGCATACTACATGCAAAAGTTGCGTTTCTAAAGTTGTTTACAAACATTCCAAAATGATATTAACCAACCAACATGAGTCAAGTAAGCAAACAATACATGAGTAAACGCTTTACTAATTTCTCATTTTAACCTTCATCAGGTTTATATGCATTAATGCATATAAGCATTGGATGCATCAATGCACAAAATCACCCGGTGCATTATTGCATAAATTATAAAACTACACTCTATGCAGTGATGCAAATAAGTATTAAATGTATTAGGGTTCGAAAGTGATATCAAACCTACGAGTCGAGTCGGGTTGCCGAGATGAATCATTTTCTTTTATATTTTTATGTATAGGAATAGTACTTGATCAAAATGGATTACTAAAGTTGCTTATGATCATTTAATAAAAACTTTCTAGTAGTAGTGATGTTTAACAAATAATACAAATGTGGATTTAATTAAGATGATATAAATTTATATGTGAGATAAATATAACTCGAAAGCTAACATATTATTTTATTCATATAACCACATTATTTTATTTAGTAAACCTTAAGTTTTGAAATTTAATTGACATTTGAATTTAAAATGAACCTGACAATGTTGAAAATTGAATTTAAGATGAAATAAATAAGTTCAAATCTAATTTGGCTTGTAAAAAATTTGAAAGATGCATGATTACTGTTGCTTCCGACGTAAATATTTAAGTTGCTATATAATTAAACATTTGAAACTTCCTATACATATATACATATGGACGAAATTTTAACGAGAATTACGGAGGACAAATCGATAATTGCGGAACTCACTAACTCATTTCCTAATTTACCCTTCAACCATTTAAATATAATTAAATAATAACAAAAAATGAATTTAAAATATGTGACTGTAATTGGTCCTCGTAGTTCTCGTATATTTTTGATTCTCGTTTAATTTTTAATCTTTAATACTTTAATATACATATTGGAAATATGGTGTTGAAAGTTGAAAAATTAAGAAATTTACAAGTATTTCAAACACAATGTACAAGTCTTTACAACACATATCTTATTTAGGGTTGAAATCGGGTCTTTAAAACCCAGGTCGTCTTCTCACACATATCAGATTGTTTTGAGAACCCTAGCCCTATTTCAGGTAAACCCACAGTGTTCTTTCTCCCTTCCTTTTCACAGTTGCCTGTTCCATGTCATGATGATGAAGAAACACAAATCCGACGGTCCTCTCATCTGGAGCCCTAATCGACGGTTCCTCTATATACGTTGTCACGTGGATTGCTCAAATCTTTGAACTTTTTAACGAGGATTGAGCCCTAGGTTGAAGTGTATAAAGTCACACCATCCATCTGCGTTGAATTTCAATCTTCTTCCGATATAGGATTTCTGAGCCCTAATCGCTTTGAATCAGCAAGCGATGGTAATTGAATGAACTTGCTTTCGTTCTTGCTTGAATTCCTGTTGAAAATTCCAGTCAAAAACATTGAAAATCGAGAAAATGGTGTCGAGTGAGCTAGTGTTCGTCTAAGGTTCGGAAAACTTTGGAGTAATTGCTCCGAACTCGAGGTTCGGACGGAGTTCGACGTTATTCTAGTTCAGTGAGAGTTCGGTGAGGTTCGGAAAGAGTTCGGTCCGAGTTCGGACAGAGTTCGATCACCTTTCGGCACAAGCTCGGTCCAGGTTTTGTTTGATTGTCCGAAGGTCAAGTTCAGAGGGAGTTCGGCGAGTTTAAGTTCGGACATAGTTCAGACGAGGTTCGGAGAGAACAGTAACCTGTTTTTCGTCATGTCTGATTTTCAAGAGTTCGCAGCTATTCAAATTCGGTTCAAGCAACGATGCAAACGATGATGAACTATGATAATAAAATCGGAACAAGTCAGAAAGTTCCTAAATTGCTCAAATTGGAAGATTATCATAGTTGGGTTAAATGATTTAAAGCGTATGTCGACACAAATGATATTGATATGTGGTTATCCTTTATTGAACAATATGTTTATCCAAAGGATGAAACTGGTGAACCTATTCTTCAAAGAAAAATGTCATCTGAACAAAAGAAAGCATATCAAGCTGAAAAGAAGGCTTATGGTACTTTAACGATGGCTTTGCCTAAAGAATTACTTCATCAATTTGCTGGTAACTACACATCAAAGAGTCTATGGGATGCTTTGGAAAAACGATGTGAAGGCAATGACCAATACAAGAAAAGTCATCAAAAAGTTTTGAAGAAAGAATTTGATAGCTTCAAGCATTATCAAAATGAAACGATTCCCAATCTGATTGCAAGATTCGCTCATCTGATGAGTGAAATGCGGTTGGTGAATCTTACTAAAGAAGAAGCTGATATGAAAGAAAAGATTTTGGAAGCTTTGCCTGAAAAATGGGAGAATTATGTAATGATGATTACTCACGACAAAGATTTTTCAGGATTGTCTTTCAATGATTTGATTCAAAAAATTCAGGCTCGAGATATGGAGTTAATGGTGAACAAATCACTTCCTGCACAAATTCAGAATCCTGCAGTGTATCATGGTGAAAATGATTCTACTATGAATGCTGGGAAGTCTAATTTTCTTAATTCTGCACCTCCTACGGTATTTCTGGCAGGTAAATCTGAAACTCCTAGTTATTCTGCTGGTTGTACTGTGTCGATTCTCTCGACTCAAAGTGCACTGTCCGCTCAAACTATCGATGATTATAATGCTTTGATGTCTGCGTTGGAATCTTCATAGTTTGGTGTTATCACTAGTGCTGTGAGTAATGCTGAATTGGCAAATGAAGATTACGATCAAATTGATTATGATCATTTGGAGGAAATGGATCTAAACTGGCAGTATGCTAGTAGGTTCGAAGAACGAAGAAATTTTTCAATAGAACTGGTAAGAAGCGGTTGAATCAGGATGGAAAGATTGGTTTGGACAAGTCTAAAGTGAAATGTTATAAGTGTTCTGTCTATGGTTATTTTGCTCGGGAATGTCCAAGTTCAGCAGACAATAAATTGAAAACCGGTCAACATGCACATTTAGTTTTTCATCCATCAAATGAAGCTGATAAGGTTGAGAAGAAATCTGTTACTTTTGCTAATAATTTGACACAAACGTTTTGGCATCCAGATGAATTTGCCTGGAATGCAGATACAGCAGCTAAAAGGAATCATGCTCCTTTTTCAATTGCGTTAACTGCTTGTCATGATGATGAGGATAGCTTTCTAACTGATTCTGATTCTTATTCAAGTGAATCATTGGTTCAAGAAGTTTTACCAAAGGTTCTTGAAAGTTCAAAGGTTCAAAAGGTTAAGTGTCTGGAATGTGAAAAATTGCACAAGGAGATTGCAAGTTTTGACCAATGTTCAAAAACATCAACTGAATAGGTTGTGGTACTAAAGAAAGAGTTGGAAGATTTTCTGAAGAAATATTATGAATTGGTCCATATTCATGAAGATTTTTGACAGAGAAGGCTCAATTGGCTGAAGAATGTGAAAAAGCCAAAGCTGAAGCTTTAGAAGCGATTCAAGATTTTGAGAATCTATTTTGAAAAGAGTTATCCAGTTCAACAAAAGTATGAGAAGGCTAATGCTATTATTGTTGAAACTGCTGCTACTGTTGAGAAGCTTCAAAACAAGATCTCTATGCTTCAAGATGAGAATGCTCTTTATCGAGATAAGAATGAAGTGTTGACTAAAGATGTTGAGATTTATAAGAAAAAGAGAGAAAGTGTTCTTGAAGAATTATTTGCTGAATGTGAGATCAGAAAACTACAATCTCAATGCAAAGTTTCTTAAGTCACAAAAGGAGGTGTTTGAGGCTCAACAGAAGATTAATGAATTGCAGTTGGAAATTTTGGAGTTAAAGCGGTAAGTTAAGAATTGTAATTTATCACCAACATTGCTGAATTTCTTGTATAAGCAGGATAAGATTACGGAGAATTCTCAGAAGGATGATGTTCACTTGGTTCCTCAACCAGTGGATTTAATTGAAGTTACTTCTGCTCCGATTGATCCAAAAGTTGAATTGCATGATTATTCAAAATTTGCAAATCCACCCAAGAAGAAGAAGTCTAAGTCTCAGAAGAAAGAAAAGCCTTTGGGCGAACCTCCAAAATTTGTTTCAAAGTCTGTTTTGCTGGAGAATGAACAAGTGTTTGATAAAGTTGCTTCAAGTTTTTCATCCGCAACTGAAGAAGAGAAAGTTTTGATTAAGAAGAACAACTCAAAAGATATCAAAGCCAAATTCACTAACGAAGCTAAGCCGAGAGAAGCTTCGGGTTCTTCTTCCAATTCTTCAAAGAATCAAGGATTTAAACACAAAGGTTTGGGTTACGAAGTGAAGGAACAACCGGTTCAACCTAAGAAACCAGTGAAGGCTGAGAAGGTTGCTAAAGCTAAAGTTGCAAAGAAATTCTCTCCTCTAAAAGAAAATTCTTATTATTCTGGAAGATCATCATCTTCAAGGAGTCCATCTCCTAGGTATGATTCTTCTGATGAATTTTTTGATAATTTTGATTCTGAGCATTCATCTGGATTTCATAAATCAAAACAATTTTCAAACATTTTTTGAGAAAGACTTTGTTATGCATGTCGTCAACCAAGACATCTTGCTGCTGATTGTCCGACGACTGCATATATCCACAACACTGCCAAATATGTGGATAACAAAGGTCAAATTTTTGATGAACCACGGTCTCCAAAGATTAAATCAACCCGTAAATCATCTTGGTCTAAATCGAGTACGTCGGTTGAATCTGATTCAGGTTCTGATAAAAAATTAAAAATTTTACAAATTTGGAAACCTAAGGTTGTTTCCAAGGCCAACAACGACTATGTGGAAGACACCGGGCGACCCGATGCTGTTGAATCGGGTCGATTCCAAAGCGACTGATGTTTTATTTGGTGTCAAACAGGTATTTCAGGAAGACCTATCGGTGATTGAGAAATTGCTGATTGTGAAATATCTGTGATAACTTAATCTGACTTTCAAAATCAATCTGATTTTCAAAAATGCTTATCTGAACGTATACCTGTTGGTTGATCAATTTTTCATTTTTTTTTCACTCCATCTCATTTTGAGGGGGAGTTTGTTTTTGCAAAAATTCAAAAATTGTGTGTTGTTTTTCAATTGGTAAAAATGAAAATCTATAAATAGAGTTGTCATTTTTAGGGGGAGAAAATTGAAAAAGACAAAAACATTAAAAAAATGCAAAAAGCCAAAAACATTGAAAATGAGAAATTGTATTCGACATGATTGGGAAATGATGGTACATTGGCTTACATCGTCTGGCTCATAGATAAAATAGATGAACAAGCCATAAGACCATTTGATCAATATGCAAGGTAGGCTCGGCAAATCAGAAAGTATTCAAATGTGATATACATTAAATCTGATGCTTGATCTAGTGGACAACATCTTGATGCATATCTCATGATATATCAAGAAAAAGATATGTGAAAAATAAAATGAGAAGTCACTGTGTATACATGTGTTCATTTTGCAAAGTTTTAAACTTGTTTGATTTTCTTTATTTTGTCAAACGATCGGACTTTCTCTGCGTACTCACAAGGCCGACCTGATAGTTGTTCGTTTGACATTCTGCTTTATTTTCTTTGGTGTTTCGTATAACTCATCGGACTTTCTCTGCGTGTCCACAAGATCGGCCTGATTGTTGTTGAGCTATACAATTTCAACTTGTTTTTTTTTCTTATTTTGTTAAATCCGAGGCCTTATCTGCGTATCGAAAGATCGACCTTAAGGTAGACGATTTAACGTTCTTATTTCTTTTTGCATGGAACGCAGTTGACTATATCATGAATACAACCATTATGTGATCAAAATCACAAGTGAAATCACAAAATGTGACAAGCAAAAGCATATATGAGTATGTTTGATAGTGTGGGGTACACTGGTCAATGCAAATCTAATCAATACTTTAACATATCCAGACGTTATAAGTATGATTCTGCCGGAGTTTAAAGTTGGACAAATTATATCTGCAATCGACATGGCTTATGTGCTTCAATAATCGAAATAGAAGTGTAGTTTAGCATGTTATGTTCAATATGATCCCAAGTTGTGATTTTTTCGTAAAAGAAAAAAATAGTGTTTAATTCTGTACTGCATTTACATTTCCTTTCAGAAAATACCAAAAGGATTTTAGGTGTGTTTTGATATAAAGTTTCTATAAATCAAAAAGATTTTGTTTCTTATTTGTTTTCGATTGATCAACACAGAATACGAAATCAAATTTCAAAATCAAAATATCTTGGAGTCTCGAAGAGACATTTTGCGCCATGAATATTTATGTTGGCAGGTTTCTAAGTGGAAAGAGAACATCACAACTTCAAATCTTCTGAAGGTTGTTGATAAAGAGATTACACACAATGCAATATCAAGTATTCAAGATTGAACTCATCATCAAGATCGAGGAAGAGTTTGATTGAAGATACAAGATACAAGTTTTAGAAGGAAGATGATACTGCACATGCCAAGGGGGAGTTTGTTGATACATGGTTCCTGATCGTCATGTGAAGTATCGAATACAAGACGAAGACAAGCAAGTTTGCTGTGGTCCGAACACCTGGCGAACCTAGGGTTCAGACAAGTCCGAACAGGTCCGAACCTGGAGTTCGGACCATCGGGTTTCAGCATGTATAAATATGTGTCTTGTATAGAATTGAATAACTTCTTGCTCATATCTTCTAAGTGTCTCTGTGTAAACTCTCTGTGGTTAATACAAAGCTTCATTTGTATTTACTCATTGTGTTCATACTCGTTTACATTGATTTCGTTACGACTAAGTAGAAGATCCATACGCTCACGCAATTTCATAGAGACACATTCATCACATGGCATGACCGACTAGGTCACCCAGGTAGCACAATGATGAGGCGTATAGTCAAAAGTGCAAATGAACACCCTCTTAACAGTTTAAAAATCTTCCTACCACAAGAATTATCATGTGCAACATGCTCTCTTGGCAAAGTTATCTCCCAACCATCACAAACTAAATTGACACAAGAAAACCCCTCATTCATGGAATGAATCCAAGGAGACATATGTGAGCCCATACATCCTCCGTGTGGACCATTTCACTATTTTTTGGTCTTAATTGATGCATCCTTGTAGTGGTTGATGTGTTCGGAAGTACGCTAAAAAAATACGAATTAAAACCTAGACCTAATCCTAGACCTATACACACTTAATTTTACCGAAACTCCTAAATCTAGACCGAACCTAAGGCAAGTGTACCTATCGGTGGCAGTATAGCTACAGAAGACCGGGATTATCGAACCTAGGACACTCTATAAACAAGGCTCTACCCTAAGGAAATGAATAGGAAAATTAAGTAAATTGAATTAAATGTGAATAAAGAATTAAATTAACTAAATTAATTAACTACTGATAACCGACACGATGGAACTTAAGAGAAAATCAAGAACGAGAAAGGTACAACCTAGACCTAAAATCCTAATTAACATTAACGACCTCACTCGGCTATGACAATTCTGATGGAACCTGGATCTTAACACATAACCTATAGAAACTCTACGAGCTCCCGAAGCACTCCCCGGATGTTACTGATAGAATACCTAAAGACTGGAATACACTTACCGGCTTGATTAGTACACCTTTTGAGTCATTCCTAATTGATTACTCTAACGCTCGAACAATCGGTTCACCTTTTGAGTTCTTCCCGATTCACTTACCCTAACATCCTTCGAAACAATCTAAGGGAACCCTAAGATAAGCGGAGCTACCTGTAATGACTGCAACTGACACGAATAACAAACTAGCTAAATTCCTAGGGCACTTACTTTTGAGACAATGTTATCCTAGTTCCTTAACCAACCCGACTACCCGACAATCTATTACCTTTTGGATCTCTAGATAAGCAGCACACACGAATTAAATAAATACCTATCAACTAATCTTATGATCACTATATAGTAAACCACATCAAATTGTAAACACACAGTCACACAATTTAACTACTTCACTCAAAATGGAAGACATCCGCAAGCATAACAAGGATTAATTGATATTCTAAACCTAATTCAAGCACACACATGCATCAATGACATAAAATTAAAGGGATTTAAAGAGTTATCAATCCATCAAAATATTATCAAACACCGAGCAAGTCATTAACACTAAAAATTCATCATTAGTCTAGGTGACACTTCAAGAATTAGCCTACCACCATGTTTGAACAAGAAATAATAATAAAAATTCTTACTTTAGTCACAAACATAGTTGTAGTATAACAATTGATCAAATAAAAAAAATAAAGAAAAGAACACGGATTAAAGATATTAGCCGAATGGTTGGATCGGGTTAATCACCTCTTGTTTCTCGCTCTTTTTTTGCTCTCAAATTCGTCTCTTGTTTCTCGCTCTTTCTTTGCTCTCAAATTCGTCTCTGTCGTCCAAAAATTTTTTATGTTGTGTAGGGTTCTCTCAAAATTTGCCGTCAACAAGAATTGCGTCCCCTTCTTATTTTTTTCCCTCGACCCTTTACGCGATTTGATTTAATGGTAGGAAGCTTGTGTTTACTACTTGAGACACATGTTCAATTGTTACGAGCAACACTTTGGAAGGGCATTGGCGATGAGGAGAGACTTGGGGCTGAAAGGTCACAAGTTCGATCTCTGAGCTCCCAGGTTTTACACCCGGCCGCTCGCGGAGGTGAATTTTCCCTGAAATGAGCTCAACAGTTGTAAATAATCCCCGAGTTTTTGAGACATTCGTTGGCCGTTAAAAAAAAAATATGTGTCCAATTTAAGTCGCCTCGTAAAATGCCGAACTAGAGTATCGCTAGCCGACGAATGAGTCGGTTTCCACCGAATCTGCACTTTTTCTTATTTCCGAATTCAATCACAAACATGATTTTAATTCATATATTTTCACTTCAGCCCTTCATATTTATTATAATTCTACGTCGGTCCTCAATCTTAGTAATTTATTCATTTCAGCCCTTGACCTTTCATATATAATTCTTTAAACCCTTCATCTTTAAAATAATGTCATACCATCCCCCTTGAACTTGTACGTCAACCTACAGCCAAATATAATTAAACAATTTTGAGTACATTGACATAATTAAATTCACGACTCAAATAATTATTAATTCATCCAAAATTATACAAAAATGACTCAATAGCACATTAAGACTCAAATAAATAAAATAGATAAAATACCAAATAAAAATGATTCAAACTCGATTAAATTTAAATACAAAATACATAGGAACTCCAGATGTGTTTGCAACACATCAAACATCCCACACTTACTCTTTTTCCGTCCTCGAAAAATACCGCAATGGAATCATAACCAGGGTGTCAAATTCTTACTTACAAATTATTCTGATTTCATATTTCTATTAACCATTAAGCATAGCCTAGCTCGATTACCGGTATTTCTGCCCGATTAAACCCCGACCACCAACCGTTCAGCCCCAAATGCATCAAGTAGTACTTATTATTTTTCATGACATCAATCAACCTAATGGGTCCCACACTCAAGCCTTTCAGTTCATCCTAATCCCATTTTGTCTATTTTTATAAGCATCTTAATATTTATGTACACTGATGTACGATAAAATATACATATTTAATGATAGAAATATTCTCATAAATCGGGACAAAACCTAGTTACTAACATCAAAACAAAGCAATTTTGTTTTCTTCTTAGCTTTTCAGGTTTTCTAGAGCCGAAATACAAAAAGGAGCATTATCTAGCAGAAAAAACAAAGAAGATGCAAGAGTTTGGAAAACGTTGCTCTAGCACGGCCCGCCCGTGCCCCATGGAGCACGCCCCGTGCCCGACCCGGATTGGCTTCTGATCAGCATACCCATGCTTCTAACCTCCCTGACATGGAACGGCCCATGCTACTGACACAGAAGAAGACAAAAGTTTGATCGTCTGACATGACACGCCCCGTGGCTGGATGGGCACTCCCCGTGCCGATCTCCAGATTCTGCCTATAAAAGCTTGCCTTCCTCCACTTCACAAATTGATCCATTCTTTCATCTCCCCGTCACTTGTAGATTAGTTAACGAGCCACTTGGTTCCTTTGTATCTTCAAGTATGTAAGGTTTGTAAGAAACACAACCAGTTTAATAAATGAAATTATTTTGTCTATGAAGTCTTCTTTTACTAACTGCCAAATCTTTAAGCCATGATTGGCCAAACTCTTACACATGATTGGAGATAACATGCTTTTAACAAGCTTTCAAGTTGCTTTTATAAAACTTTTTAAAGTGTGTCTAATGACTTTATAAAAACCCTTTTTATTGAAAGTGTATTACTGATTTTCTGAACCAAGCGTGCTTCACGTATCATAGACCATTTAGGGAGTCAAAATCCCAAAGGCCGGACATATGATACCCGATCGGGAGATGATGCATGAACCGAAAGGTGACTCACGTCCCATGCTACATGATACGCTCGAGGTCCTTATGTCTATGTAAGCAAGCATGGCTGACCACGCATGTGCGGGCTAAAAATATTTGGTTGGGAATAGGGGTGGTAATATTTTGTCACTTCAGGGAAGTCGAAAGTTACGTGTTTGTGAACTTGGCTCTGGTCACGCCAGACGCATATGCGGAAGCGGTGTATGGAAGAAACGGGCCTTAGTCCCTTAAAAATGTCAATTTAATAATAAAATAATCCGGCACACAGGGTTACTCCCTTGCTGGTTCATGACGGCGTGTCGAGCGTAACGGTTGCCCGACCAAGGATCCTTACGACTAAGTGGCATTATACCACTTCATTTGATCACTGAGAGCACCTTCCCTCGGCATTCGTACTCCTCCCAGACGATTAGCAATTGGATGGTGGTCGACCAGGTGGGCCGAAAGGCGGTCGACTTCCTGTCAATGAACAATCTTGAGGTAAGGTTATAAAATCACAACTTGATTATAAGTTTTTAGTGTCGTTACTCCAATCAATATTAACCCCATCATACCTGAGATCAAAGATCCATTTTATCTATATACATTTATATTTACTAAAAACTATTTTCCCTAAAAGATAGAATTTTGTTAAACGTAAACAAAGGTTGAGTATTGGGAGCTCTCATATTCCATTGTGTCCTGATCGACCCTGTCACACCCCCAAGTAACCACTAACGGAGCTTCAGCCGTTAAGGGGTGCGAGCAAACCAGGACCACAACCATTAGTTACAAATACTAAACGAATCAGAGTTAGTCCAAATATATTTCATAAAATAATGTCTCAAGATACGCAGCGGAAAACATAGTCTTAGCACTAACCACGTGCTTTACAAATCATTGTTTAAAATTCTTAAATTAAGTTTAACCAAAAATATAATGTCTTCATGTGCCATACCAACCCGCTCCGGATACTCCTCAGCGATCTGCAAAAGTTTAAACCACGTAAGTGTCAACCTAACGGTTGGTGAGTTCACGGTGGGCTTGTCATGCAGTGGCCCGGTCTCATAATCATAATCGTGTCAACATATATTTATGAAATATTT
>JBCNJP010011559.1:0-15864 GCA_039602395.1 Deinandra increscens subsp. villosa
CTTATCTCCCGCGTTGAACTTCTCAAGGATTTTGTCCACATAGTGAGATTGACTCAAGACAATACCATTTGGGGTTCTGATGATTTTTACACCGAGTATCACATCTGCGAGCCCCATGTCTTTCATGTCAAATCTCGCTTTCAACATGTCTTTAGTAGCTTTGACCATCTTATCATCGCTCCCAACGATAAGCATGTCATCTACATAGAGACATAGAATCACATAACCTCTAGGTGTAAATAAAATATTAATGTTTTGAATGAAATAAAACAAACAGTGAGTTATAGAAAATGTTTCAAATGAAAAGGTTTAAGGAAAACAATTTTGATATTAGTTTAATAAAACGATGAAGATTCCAAGGAATCTTTGGCGAAGGATTCGGGTCAAAACCCGGGTCCCTTAAAACAAATTCCGGGTCTACCGAAGATCCGTTTTGTTTCCCAGGGTACAATCGCCTAAACCGTATTGTACGGCCGGGATAACTCTAAGCTTGAAAATACCTTGAAGCTTGAAGAGCAAGAACGATGAAGAAGATGAGAGAATTATTGAGGAGAGGCAGAGAGAAAGAATTCTGTGAATTCTAGTGTATCTAGCCTCAACTAATGAGGCTGTATATATAGTGGTGGGAATGACTTGTTGAGCACACAAAAATAATTCGTAGTCAAACTTTGCATTAAACGTCTTTAATGCAAATTGATTTCTAATTAACGCGGAATTACCTTATTTAGCTCAAAACGCGTTTACAGCTGTCAATCCGGAGGAATCTCCGCGTAACAGCTGTTTCCGGAAGAACTGATCTTCCGCTTGAACTTCAAGCTCCTTTTCAGCTGAGCTTCAAGTTCAAGCTCCTTTTCCAACTGAGCTTCAAGTTCAAGCTCCTTTTTCCACTTGAACTTCAAGCTGGAATTTTTTCCGGTTGAACCCAGTTCCGCTTGATCTATCTGCCCAGACCACACAGGTCTGCTTGGACTTCAACCGGAACACCTTCCGGTTGAACCCAAAAACAATAAGGCGGCTCTCAAGCGGCTCGCGGCGATGCGAAGTGCAAAGTGCGCCACATTACGCCTCATACGCCCACGCCACGCGCGCGTGCGTGTGCGAGTGCGAGTGCGAGTTAGGGGTGCTTCGCACCCCTCAGGGTCCAAGGGATGTGTCCTACTAAAGGAAACAATAGTTGGTAAGGTTCCCACCTTATAAACCACTTTTGGTTTCAATCCCCAACCAATGTGGGATGAGTTAACATGCTATACTTAGCATTTTTCTCTCTAATTTTCGCAGCTTCACAAGTTGCGAGACCTCAACTTTGAGCTTCGATATCTCATTCATACGAGCTCGGATTTGGACGTGGTTTGATGCGTTGGAAAGCCCTCACAACGTACTACACAAACCCATTAAATACAGAGGCAACAACCTATGTTATCTGTATTTTATTTTAGTCCAAAGTTGGTGAAAAACTCATTTTCACACTTAGTGAAAAAACTCATTTTCCACTAGTTTTTCTCCCAAAATTCCAACATTCTTTTCCTTATTTACCATTGTGATTATTAATTATAGTCAACATCTCCCGGCACACAAGAAATTATGTAGAATGTGGTTTCCTTTATGTTAGCAACAAAAAACGTAGGCTTGTATTGAGAAAAGTATGCTATTTCTTGAAGATGAGTTGATATTACTTTCACTCTGTGAATGTTCTAATATTTATGTTGCATTCAATTTTGAAATAGTTATAGGTTATATCTTTCTAGTTTCTACGCAAATATAAACCTGTTTGCAAGACAAAACTGTGAGAATTGAGTTACTGACAAAAGATACAAAGTGAATGTTGTAAATTTTTTACTTAAAGCACAAATTTTACAAAAATAAAAGAGAGATGAAATACATAACACATGGCATGACTTAACCTAGATCAAATTTTCTACCGAAATTTGTTTAGCTAAAGAACTTGGTGTTTAAAATTGTATAACTAGTTTTGTGATTTAAGACATTATACTATACTGAGGGTACTGTTATTCATTCAGTTAATCCAGTAGATATTAATTCTTCTTTACAATTCACAAGGTTAAGTACTTATTGCAATAGTGCTTTGGAAAAAGGGACCTTTCATTGTAAATGGCAAGGTTATATAAAACACAATTAATTATCACAAGAAATGGTCTATTATGTTGATTAATATGGTTGAACTTTAAAGGTATGTTGCAGATCTTATTCAATTTGGAGCAGTGCACTATGCCCTTGTATGCCCAAAGCCTCCTCTAACTGCCACCTCCGAGGAGATCAAGTTGTACAAAGAGTTTACTAAACCCGCAGTCCTAAGAAATAGACTTTCAATCAAAGGAAAAACCATAAGAGAGGCACAAAACACTTTTAGGGTTACTCAAAGCGATCAGTTGGTTGAAACAGGGACTTATGTGAGGGTACATGTACGTCCAAAACGATTTCCAAGGTATTCCTTAATGTACAAAACAAGTAATGCGTATATTTACTGATTACTTGTCAGGTCTGATCATATTGATGCATTAATTCTTCATCAGATGCTATGAAATTGACTGGAGATCCAGAATCATTGCTGTGACAGAGTCCTATGTAATTCTCAACAAGCCTGCTGGCACATCAGTAAGTGAAATCTTTATGTTCCCCTGGATCTTATTTTTATGACAAACATGTTTGGTTTTTGTTTCTTGCTGAAACCCAAATTTTCACAGGAAATTCGGCTTTTAGTTCATTTAACTAATACCACCTTCCATTTTCTTTTTTTTGGGTCTCATTTATATAACTATATTGTTGGGGAAAAAGTGAAAATATGATTGGTAGAACTATCAGAAGTAGAGTTAGTCTTTCTTTTGAGTTTTGCCACTCACTTCCCTTTTTCTTAGGTAGGTGGAACTACAGACAACATTGAAGAAACTTGTGTTACTTTTGCTACTCGTGCCTTGGAATTAACCACTCCATTAAGGACGACTCATCAGATTGATAATTGCACAGAAGGCTGGTATTTATCTTGAGTTTAAGTTCAATCACTGTCTATTTGTTACCTTTTTTACTGCTGACTAATCTCTTCTTGTTTTGTAGTGTTGTGCTAGCTAGAACTAAGGATTACTGTTCGGTTTTTCATAGAAAGATCAGGGCAAGCTATTTTTTCTCTATTTTTTCATAGAAAGATCAGGGGTTACATTTTTTTAAATGCTTTTACATTTCTAAGTAACTGGTTTATATCAGGAGAAACAAGTGAAGAAGCTGTATCTTGCACTTGCGGCTGCTTGTGTGCCATGTGGAGTCATGACCCATTACATGCGACCATTTAGAAAGTCTCCTAAAGTTATATCCGAAGGTACAATTTCATTATACATTATTTTCTTCAACTGGCTTGTCTTTTATATAACATGAATGGTTAAATAAACACACACACCTATCTTTTGAACATGCAGACTTTATCAAGGGATGGAACTTGTGCCAACTTGAGGTCCTAGAATGCAGGAGAGTTCCCTGGCCAAATGCTGTAGTTGAAAAGAAATATGGAATCGAGAATATTGATTGGCCTGATAAAGAGTTTGCATACGAGTGCAAAATCAACCTGTTGACGGGTCGTACCCACCAGATTCGAGCTCAATTGGCAGGGTGTAGTGCACCAATAGTGGGTGATTCGATGTATATGCCAGCTGCAATGGCTGAGTTAGCGAGTCCTGGGCTAAACCCATTTGGGAAGAACAATAAGCAATTTGAAAGTGAGGCTGAAAGAGAACACGCCGCTGAAGAATGGGCTGCAAAACATGGGAAGGAACCGAGGGTGGCCATTGGCCTCCAAGCTTGTCAGATCTCATGGGATGAAGGTGACCATTTCTATGAGGCTGGACCTCCTTGGTGGGTTCAGTAGAAACTTCTTGGTCCCCAACCTCTGTTAGGTAGATACTTCTTCCTAGCTAGCTATATAGCATGTCTGAGGGTTTGTTCGTCTGATTATCTGTCCCTTAATATACACGCCTAAAATTTTGAAAGAGTTATATGATAAAAAAAACCATGAATAGTATTGTTTTAGTTTTAGTTCTTTCTTTTTTTACCACGTTACTTTTTATATTTTTATTTTTGTCACATTATTTTTTTTTTCATTTTCACCATTCTACTTTTTTCTTTTTTCATTTTTGCCACTTTACTTTTTCTTTTTAGAATGTGCTATACTTTTAAGTAATTTTTTCTTTATTTTGATCACATTACTTGATCTTTCTATATGAAGGTTTCAAAATATTTTCTCTATTTGTTTTAGCCACGTAGTTTTTCTATTAGGGTAATTGCATATATCCCATCCTTTTTCTATTTTCATTTTGACCATGACAATTCTTTTTTTACTTTTATGCTTTTTGACATTAGCCCCGTTACTTTTCTTCTTATAAAGGAGTGTTTTGTTCTCCTACTCACCGATGTGGGATGCTACAATTAAACAATAAGGCGACTCTCAAGGGGCTCACAACGACGCGAGCTGCGAATTACACTTTTTTATAAGGGTGTGGATACCTCTCTTACCAAGACACATTTTAAAACCGTGAAGGACAATAGTTTGGTTGCGACGGGTCTAGGCTATAACAAATGGTATCAGAGTCAGTCATTGGACAGTGTGCCAGCGAGGACGCTTGAACAACTGGGAGCAATTTACTTACAAGACTTAGTTGACATTCATAAAAAGTATCTAATGAATTATGAGTTCAATATAGCCTCTTTAGCAGAAAGACGGATATTCCTTGCTCATTATCAGACAATCACTTATTCACAAACTTCGTGTGGGGCTAATAGTTTTCCTTTCCCATCTCATGGAAAACCCTTTTCGCTCCGCTTGGCCTTTTCTCTCTCTAGGGGTATTTTAGTGATAGGTTCTATAGGAACTGGACGATCTTATTTGGTCAAATACCTAGCGAAAAACTCCTATCTTCCTTTCATTACGGTATTTCTGAACAAGCCCCTAAGGGGGATGGAGTGTAACTTCCCAAATCGGTGGGGAGGATAACGAAGCATTCTTTTACATGGGTGTGAAAACCTCCCTTACCAAAACACGTTTTAAAACCGTGAGTTTCGGATGCCTAAGGGCATGTCGGCTGGTAAAGCGAACGATATCTTATTTTTCCAAAAATTATGAATGCCATATGATGCGATGGTATCTCGAGTATGAGAACTATCTCTCACAGTACACGATTACTTCTTCGGTTGTTATACCTTGAAAGACACACCTTTGTCTTAAGAGGAGGGGTGACAATTATTTAAAGGGACGTGTGATCAGCGCTAGTCCTTTGTCTTAAGAGGAGGCGTGACATTTATTTAAAGGGACGTGTGATCAGCGCTAGTCCTCAACTACCGCTAGCATTTTAGATGTTAAATTGTTTCAGTTAGGAAGAAATTGATGACTATAGACCTGTTGTAAAGGAAGTTCTTGAAGACTCAAGAACGAAGTTAAATTTCGAGTTAAGGAAATTTACATTATATATTGTTGCTTTTCATTATTTACATGTTTATATCTATTTGTATCACGGTATAATAAGTACCTATTTCCCATTTAATATTAATCAATCAGAAACCATGAAAAAACAAGATCCGTTTGATACTAATCAATTAAACCTTGAATAGACAATTCTAGTTATAAAGTCACAAACAAAGATTACATACAGCTGTTTGTAAACTGAATCAAAGAAAGAAACCATTGCGTGCTCGTCTAGTCCATCATATTCCAACAAATTAACGTCATAAGCTAAGCCTTCTTCTGTTGCACCACCAAATCAGATTTGTCTTGAGAGAAAGCTCTAAATGCACAGCAGTTATCTCTCCTAATAAATATAAAGGAAAAGTAATATGTTAATTTCAATCATGAACGTCCATTTAACTGAAGGGATATTAGAATCAACAATGGATTAGAGGGTGTATGTGTTAGCTGTTCTAAAAAAAAAAACTAATAAAAAAAATGATGATAGTCGTGTTTTTAACGTTGTTTTATAACTACCCACAAATCTTCAATATCCGAATGAGACTTTCTAAGACAGGATTACAACTATCCATACTAGATTTGACTCTGGATGGCTTGACTCACCCACAAATCACTGCCGCCTCGATCGTCAGACGACTTTACCTAAATAACTACGGAGGAAAAGTAATATGTTAGTTATAAATCTTGAACGTCCATTTGAATGAAATTAATTAAGAATATGCAATTATATATATACCTTGAAGAGAGTAGTCCAGTCAGTCATTCTCAGCAACGATCTGGAAATACTTCAAAGTCTAGAGGTAAAAAAACTATTGTGTAGGATGTATTCCCCGGTTGTTGTTTGAAAAGCAGAGAGATCTCCACCAATTATGTGATTCCATGACTTGTAGTAACCCAACACATCTTCTTCTTCTTCTTCCTCCTCAATCTTTTCATCATCATCATCATACACAAAACCAATCCCACACTCTCTGATACCCCTACCAGCTTCTTCTGCGCTTAACCTCATACATAATGTGGAAATAGTGACCTGGTCACCTTCTTGCATCTCATTTATCCCAAACATCCAATGGCTTACATATATAATACACTCTTCAGCTACATCGATACCGGAAAGAAGAGGATGGTAAATCCAGGTGCCATTCTTTGTTATATTACGAATTTTTATCCGTGGCAAAAGAAAAGGCCTATCTAAGTTCGATAATCTCTCCCGTACACAGCAGAAATTCAATCCTCTAAGTTTAGGTTTGTTAGGAGAAGATGATGGGGGGATGGTAAATGATATTGATCCGTGCAGCTTGCTTCTATAACTAATCCAATTTGGCATCTCTTTCCCCCCATAATATGTGCTAAAGATTCCAAATTCATAAAGCATCTGCGATCTCAAATAAATAAGAGCTAATTATATTTTATTAGTAGAAAACATGCATATATCGATCTAAATAAATATTCACATATAGAGAAAACCTGCAGTCCGACTTTATGTTGTTTGTGGGTCTGTAAATTATCCCATCCTAAACTACGTGACACCTTATCTTCAACGTGCTCCAATGGTTGGATTTCAATAATGTCATTCATTCGAAAACGATGCTGCTTATATATCCTGAAAGATAGAAAGATTGGTGGAATGCCTTGATCAAATTTGACTTCCCGTATCAATTTCTCATTTCCTAATCTCAACAGTCTTAGTGAACTTGGAAGATGCTCGACTGTCTCTAGCAACTCACAATCATCCATTCTAAGCATCTCAAGCCTAGGAAGATTACTCAAACAACATGGCATTGAAACAATTGGATTAGAACTTAAATCCAACGTTTTCAGCAAATATAAGCCACTGAAGCCCATGGGAAAGGATTCGTTTGACAAGTTATTATTTTCAAGCGACAAGTGTACTAATGATACCGGTAAAGCACTGATAAAGAAACTCAGATCTCTCGGTATAACATCCACACTACTGGCAGATGAATCCGTGCCCCTCAACTTAGTTGGAAACACAAGATGGTCACAACCATTTGCTTCTAAAATTTTGATCTTTTTTAACTTCTGTATACTTATTGGAAGCTTTCCAAGCTTCTTGCAGTTACTCAGATCAATATAGAGAAGTTCAACACAATGTTCTATGGATTCACCAACCTTAGTCAAGCTTGTGCAACCTGAGAGCATTAGGTGCTCAAGTGCAGGGAGGTGGTAAAAACCATCAAGACTATGAAGCAGTTTAGAGAAACTCAGGTCAAGAATCTTCAATGATCCAAGCAATGGCTTGTATTTTGAGCTTGATCCAATCATCCCCTATCATCCATGTGAGTTAAAAATATATAGTAATTAGTCAATTCCATAACTCAGAATATCAATAAATATTCAAGTAGATTCATAAAAATATCTTAATTACCTTTAGTTTGCTCATAACTCGTTGTGAGCTACTATAAGACATGTTAAATGATTCAATCTTGCTATTTACCATGTGAAGAACAACCAGATTCTCCATTGGTAAATCTGAAGGTATCGACCTCAAATGGAAACCACTCATACACAACCATCTTAATTCTTTTGAAATATTCTTTAAAGACCCTTTGATTTTCACATAATTCAGTTGTAGAAGTTTTAGATTATTCATCTTACTTAAAGCATCTGTTTTGAGCGTTAACTTATCTATCTCATGCATCCTTGTGTCAAGAGCAAGGCCTAGAACATTTCCTGTGCCCTGAGAAAAAGCAAATGTAACAAACAATAACTTTATTCAGATAAATATATAGACAAAACAAATTACTTAGAAAATACATAGAACTAACGTGCATGCATGGCCACTTACCTCTGATTGTTTGAACACTTTTAATGACTCCACACACCACAATCGACTCCGCTCCCATGGCTTGTTGGGTGATTCCTGACGTACTAAATCTCTTCCCATGACTTGAATCAAAGAATGCATCATTAACTTATCATCCCTTGTGATACTAAGAAGGCATCTCTCTTTGAGATTTATGATCCCAGATCTTGTTTTTATGTCACATTCGTCTAATATTGTTTGTGTGATATATTTACCTGCTCCCACAAAAAAACATGCAATATACTTTAACAATTCCTTGTCATTTTCGAATGGCAAAGAGTCATAGCTCATCTTCAATATCTTTTGAACATCAAAATTGGGCTCTTGCTTTAGCCCTTCTATGCACTCTTTCCAGTATGTTACATCTCGCATATGTAGAGACCTGCCGAGAACTTCAAGAGCCAATGGATGTCCACTGCAATACTCCACAAGCTCTTTCAAAACCTTTTCATAACCTTCTTTGGCCTTATGGCGCTTAAATGCATGAACGCATAAAAGCTCTAGTGATTCAGACATCCATAAGCCATCAAGTAAGATTTGTGTATGCTTGGTTTGGACCCGTGGATTGAATAACGCACACCTTTCTGTCAAAGACGCGTTCCTGGTTGTTATTATTATTTTGCTTCCTTGATGAAAACCAATGTTACCAAGCAACACATCCAACTGTTCAAGACTATTAATATCATCAAGAACGATAAGCACCTTTTTAAGTGCTAGTGTTTTTGTAATCATAGAGGTGTATCCAGAAGCATCGTGAGCTCGAGTCTTCTTTCCTTTTGAGATGTCACCATAAAGTTGTTCTTGTATATCAAGCAACCCGTGAAACTTCTCATCATGCCTCATGTTGATATCGTTAACAAAGCTAGAGCATGTGAATTGAGAACAATGTAACTTGTAGACGTAGTTGGCTAAAGAAGTTTTCCCTATCCCACCCACACCTGTAATAGTGAGTATGTCGGCGGTATGAGATGATCCATCTGTTAGCCATGAAGTGATCATTTTGATCTCACATTTCATCCCAATAAGGAGTGACGGAGTACTAGTCCATGATGTTACATCCAATCTATCGTGGAGTTCGTTAACAATATTCTCAATGATATCTCTCTCCAGCCTAAAAACACAATTCATGATTGCCATAAATACATAGACAATTAACAGTTTAACACTCTTATTATCACTTGTGATTTGAAACTTTTAGAGCGTAATATTTTCTTTGCTTGTGAACTGTCTAAGTTAAGTTTATATATTAATATATCATCTCAAAAATAGGTTTCTCAAAGTTTAAAACATGTCTGGTTTATTCCCTTTGTATAGTGAAGAAAATAAATTAAAGGCTTAATGCGATATATTTAACTTAGGATTAAATATTCGTTACTTAAAAAAATAAGAAGATAATTTAGGCTAAACCAATAATATATGTATGTTTTTTTAGATAATACCTTCTATTTATCTTATTAACATTTTTAGAGCAGCTCTTCAGAATTGAACTCGACAAATTTAAATTCGATTTGATTTGGTTCGAAAATTACCGATTTAGAATTCGATTCGCAATTAGGATTAGAAATAATCATATATATATAATATTTGTTTTATACATTCTTTTGTATATAAACAAATACATTGAATTAGTTTTCACAGGCAACCGCTCGTATTACATATTTAAAACTTTTAAAGATTTTAGTTGTTTAAAATGTTCTAATTTGAAACCTCTAGATTGAAGAATGTTGTTTTTATACGGCTAGGTTTTGCTATTCAAAAAGGGTTGGCGGCGCAACTTGTTGCCCGCCTTGCCCTGCGTGTTGACTTAGGTCATGTATGTTACCTTTCGGTTTAATAATGAGAGATTAGTTTAAGGAAAAAAAAAAAAAATTTGAAAACACGCATTCACTAGTCAATATGTCAAAATTTTGTATTGTGCGGGTTCATTTGTCATTTAGATGTTTAATTATATAATATTTTTATTTATTTGTGTTTTACTAATATTTTATAAAAAAAATTCGATTCAATTTTGAAAACTGAATTCGAATCGAGTACGAATGGGATGCCAATTTCGAATTTGAATCATATTCAAATCCAGATTTCACAAAATTAAAATTTATTTAACGTAAGTATTCGAAATTGGTTCGTTGAATACCTCTAAGAGCCAATACACATATTTTAAAACTACTCATAATCTAAACAATTATTCGGCACATGATTTAAATCTTGACCTTTTGAGTTTTGACATTGCAAGAAGAATACTCTGTCGAGGGACGATAAGTGTTTTTTTAGTTCCTAGGGCAAACTAATTTTTGATAATTAAATGTATTTGGAAACGACTTGTCATTGTGAAAGATGTGCACGGAAGATTAGATATTCATGTATGTGGTGTTTGTTTTTCCTTAAAAAGCTCTTTTAGTTTTCTTATTTCTGTGCTGTTCAGATCACGCGCAGACATTTAAGTCTGCAAACTGTTTGTTTTTTCAAAAATGTTTCAATAAAAAATATATATGCGAACTCTTCTTGTTACATATGTACAACTACTTCTAACATCTTCTAACCTTCTATTTAAACAGTTTTTTCTTAAAAATATATTTTTTAAAACATTTTTACAATTCTTTAAAAAACATTTTTAAACAGTTATTTAAAAAAATTTTATAAAACTTTTTTTTTAGAAATTTTAAAACTTTTTTAAACAATTAAAAAACGCTTTTTAAATAATTTTTTAAAAACATTTTCTAAATAGTTTAAAAAAATATTTTTAAACAACATTATTTTTAAAAAAACGTTTTTAAATAGTTTTTTTAAAAAGTATTTTTTAAACAATTTTATAAAATATTATTGTAATTTAATTTAAAAGAAAACTATTTTTTTAATATTGGTTAGTATACCGAGAAAGAAAGAAAATCAAAATGTTTGAATTGTAATTAGAGTTAAATACGATTTGCATCCTTGTGGTTTGGCGATTTTAACCCTTTGCGTCCATTTTTCAAATTATTAACAAATGTCTCCTCATGCTAGCATTTTTTTGCCAGTTAAATAGAAGGACATTTAAGTCAATTTACCATGAGGGACTATTTATGTAACTTTATAGGTTTTTAAAAGTAAAAGCACTATTTCTGTAATTACCTTTAAATATTAAAGTTTATAAAAATATAAAAAATAAATATTTATTCCCTTACTTTCTCTCTGCCACGATAGTTTCTTTGGATCAGGAGCAAAAGTAAATCCGGCAAAGAAGGACGACGATTGCTGGCTCAAAATACGCCATCGATGACGTCGAATTGGCAATCCATGTGTTTCCAACTCCGGCAACCATCGTTTCTCAAGCCGCAACCTAAAAGCTGGACCGTTCGACCCGCCCAACCAGGCGCAACTGCCTACCACTCCGTTGTCGTACAACGGTGCTACTTCCATCAGCAATTTCAGGTACCAAAAAGCGTACAATCGTTGGTCAGGGGGAAGAGAGGGCGGCGTAGAGGGTTCTTGAGACGGAGGGCAGATGAGGACTTGGCGGAGAGAGATTCGAGGGAAGATATGATGGATTATGTCTTGTGGAAGCTGAGAGAAGACGTTGTCCATTTGTCGGTGGCGCATAGCAGATCGGAGCAGCAACTAAGAAGAATAAACAATCAAACATAAAAACTAGTAATTGTTGAATAATAATTGAAGGTAAATCCGATCAGATATGTTAGATTGTTAATTTATAATTGAAAAATGGACTCAATTATTAATTATTGTTTATTCTTGTCAATTGCAGATTATTTATAATTGTTGAATAAAAATGGAATTCCATTCGTATTTAACTGTTAGATCGTTGCAGTTACGTGATGATTGAGAGATGGAGATGAAGGCGATGGCGGTGGTGACGACGGTGGCGCCAGTGGTGATGGGTGTGGCAGAGGTGTGGTGGAGCGGTGATGGTGACTTGGTGAGGGTCAGGGGCGGACGCAGGGAAAAAAATCAGGGGTAGCGTTAAAAAAAATATTTGTAGGGACTAACGGGGGTTCGGGGGCAGCGCCCCCGAAATGTTTTTTTTAGGTAATTAACGGGCTTTTAATCATATTTTCAAGGGGCTTTCGATCATAATTTTAGGTAAAAACCATAAAATTTCTTCCAGGGGTCGCGAAAAAGTTCGTTTCAGGGGTCGCGAAAAACCAAAAACCTAAAAAAAAAAAAATTGCACGTCGGGGTAAAAGTTCAGGGGCAGCGGACGCTACCCCTGGGCATAGTGTAAGTCCGCCCCTGGTGAGGGTGACCGTGGAGGCGGAGCGGTGAGGGTGAAGGTGACAGTGGAGGCAGAGAGCGGTGAGGGTAATGTGGAGGCGGAACAGTGGTGGTGGTGGTCGCCTGAGTTCGTTGACGTTGACGGGGGTTTAAATAGTGGAGCGGTGACTATCTGGTTTATGAATTCTTTTTACTTTTTAATGTTTAAGTATATTATATAAGTAGTCCCCTGATTTTGGATACTCATATAAATAGTCCCTTGTAAGTAAAATGACTAAAATGTCTCTTCCACTTAACAGAAAAAATCTAATCCAGTTAGGCCCAAGGACTCAATTGGCAACGAAATCAAAACATGGTGATTCGATTTGTTAACAAAAGCAACCATGAGGTCAGGTTTGTTAATAATTTGAAAAATGGGCTCAAACGATTAAAATCGACAAACCACAGGGACGCAAATCGTATTTAACTCTTGTAATTATCTATAAATTTGTGTGTGTGTGGGGGGGGGGGGGGGTACAAATAGTAGCACCTTTTAAATTTCAATGTGAAAAAACTATTTTACATTTAAATAATTGGTTTATTTAAGTTTCAGTTTATTTAAACAGTCTACAGACCGTAAAAAATTGCTCCACCTCATCTTCTACAAATGTAGTCAAATTTGATTCGTAGACTGCAGAAATTTTATCTCTTAAAAAATAAACTGCACACCAGTTTATTCTTTTTTTTCTAGTTTTTTATGAATTATTAGTAAAAAGTAAAATTAATATACCATTTATGGGCTATGTATCATCTCAATAGAGCATTAATAAAATTAAAGTAAATTTCAATTTTGTATTATATGGTTTGGACAATCTAACTATATCAGTCTAAAAAGATTTTTTTTAATAAATCAACTCCGCAGATTAATTTGTTAACTGTTTTAGCCCATTCATCAAACTAATCTAATCCTTGTGCTAAAACACTCAGGCTGATATAGTTAGATTACCCAAACTACAAAGTCCACATCGAAACAAATTACGTCTTTTATAATTAGTCAAATTATGGATTGTAACCTTTCTGAAACTAAGTAACATTCAATGACCTTTTCTTTAGAAATTGTTACGGATTACGTCCTTTTCACTAACAAAAGTTAAATTTTTTTGTTAGTTTTTCGTAAATGACCATTTTACCCTTACTTTTTAAAGGGCCAAATTTGTAATTCTAACTCTTTAAAGGACCAAATCTGTAATTCTAATTAGTTTTTTACTTTTATTTTATTTACTTTCTTTTTTCTAATACTATTAATTAATTAATATTAGTTTCTTTATAAACTACAGTTTTCTAATAAAATCAGAGGAACAACAAACACGAATAAATCAATTAATTCATCTTTGCGCAACAAAAAAAAATAGTAACGAACAAGACTAATAATTTAGAAAAAACATTCTTTTTGCTCATTTTATTGAGAAAACATATATTTAAATACAAACAAAAAAATATATTTAAATAAAACTTTAATTTTTATAAACTTTAGTAAACTAGAAAATATTTTTTAACAATGAACACGAAAAAAATTATGTTTTTTCATTTGTGTACTCAATTAGACGATGTTAAATATTTTTCAGATTATATATATGTTTTTATTCGTGTTCATTTGTTTGTATTTAAATATATATTTAAATATAAAGAACGTAATTTGTAATTTACTCAAAATTTAATCTGAAAAATAACTTGGATATAAATATAAAAATCGAAAGTGGTTATCAACTTATAAACATACTAAAAGTAAATATATTAATTTATGACAGTTAAATATAATCATTAAGTTCTGTTACGTAATTTTTTGTATAATAAAAAATCTAGTACTTCCAAATTGTATCCATCTTATAATAAAACATATATTTAAAACAAGGAGAAAGATTTAAGAAAAAAGTCTCAGCCAGTAAATCTTGATCTATTAAAAAAAGATATGAGACATTTTAGTCTTAGTCATTGAATCTTGATCTAATATGACACAATAACCTATCATTTTGACAAAGCATGACACAATAATTTGAACATTTAACACAATAATAATCTGAACATTTGATATAATAAGATAAATATTTGACACAATTATCTGAATATTTGACACAATGACGGGTATTAGACACAATAACAAGTAATAGACGCAAATTATAAGTAAAAAAACACAATGAAGAACATTAGACATAATCTAACACAATGCAACACAATGACGCACTAGAAAATCAAAGTTGTAAAAAAATAATTATATTTTTATATGGCAACACTGTACGCGTTTTGAAGATAAAAAAGAAAGGTTTACAGATTACGTCCTTATAGTTATTGAAATTATGGATTTTAAATTTTTTCAAAACTAATTACATGAGACAACCTTTAAAGTGATTTTTTTTCAGAAACCAACATTTTCACTAACTGGCGTCCATGTTCACCGTTAAATTAGCACATGACTTGCACATGCCAGGGTAAAATAGTAATTCTACCTAAAAAAAACCACGCATGTGAATCATATGAAACTCATGATTCAAAAACCCCTAACTATAATAATTTTGTTTAAAATAATAACTTAAATCTATTTCACAACTAACGTAAATAATAACTTATATGATCTCGATTTTTATACCCTACACCCCCCCCCCTTTTTTTTGTTTTGAACGTCGATTCATAAACCCAACCTTCATGCGTTCAACATCCAAGAAGTTGGGATCGATGAGGAGATCCTTCATTCGCTCATGACTCTTGCCAGATGAAGTTGAAGCTATGTACCGTAAGTTTAAGAATCCTTCTTCTTTGATTTTACTTTTAAGGAAGAAAGAACCGATTTTTTTTTTTTGAAAAAATTGATGTTCATGTCACTGTTGTAGGTGGTGTGCCTACTCTATTCTCCATCAAGTTGCATCATGTGGACAATTTCACTCCATATCCTGATCGTATTTATGTTCAAGGTACATTAGACTTCATTGATTTGGTTGATATTGAAAACTTTTATGTACATGAGTTGGATGTAGTGTTATCACGATTGGTTTATGCGGCTACAACTGTGAGGTTCTACCACTACCTACAGCCTGGTTCAGACTTAGATTTTAGTATTAGGGCTTTGGGGAGTGATGATGATATTATAGGGTTTTCAAAATATGTGTCTTCGCATAAGGTTATGAATGCATATGTGCGTCGTGTTTAAAATAATAACTTAAATGATGTGAGTCTGGTGAGAATGGTAGTAGTAGAAGAGAAAAGAGAAACAATTCTATTTTCTATGTTGCTACAAATTAATTACTACAAAATGGATTAAAAAGCAAACCATTTACATGCTCAAATATCTTTTTATGAAATTTCCTTGTAAATATAAAAAGAAAAGGTGAAATTATTT